>DWTU01000727.1:0-15624 GCA_018251515.1 Cecropterus confusis
GAACTATTAAAAAAAAAAAAGAAGAAAAAAACAATCAATCATAATAAAAAGGGAAAATTAACAAAACAAGCTTATAAGTCATAATAATAAAAAATAATTTATATAAAATATATAATTACATAAATTCCGACATATTAATTAATACTTAGTTATAGATTAAATCTATTTTTGAGGAAGTATGACGCAAAAAGAATAAAATAGAATGTTAGTTGAAGATCATTTTGGAGTTACCGATTCACAAAATTTTCAAATTGTTGTTACTTAAGTGATCGCTGAATAATATGAGAGTCAAATTTTCGAGTGTATGTATAATATACTTTCAACATTACTTTCTTTCATCAAAAAATAACACCTGCTACAATATCTACCTAAGATATCTAGATAACATCATTATGCTTGACCTTTGTACATCTTCCTACTATTAGACTTTCGATTAGATTTAATCTAACGAAGGGTCGAGAATTATCTGTGACTTTTGTTTTCATATGACTGACAACATCCGTATCAAAACTATATAATTAGGTACGAATAAAATTATAATATGTTCCAATTCAAAAGTAATTGGTTAATAATTGATTTATGTTACACTGCCGCTTGCAACATTGTAAAATACTATTAATAAGTATTACTTCAGTAAATCAGCAGTGGAAGAGCAATGTTCATTTCTTGGCGTAACATATTATATTCTGATAGAGTTTACTTATATCAATGTTTACTCAGGTGTATACATACGACATTAATATTAATTATAACATTTGCAGCGTGACTTGAATGTATAAAGTTTCAACTTTATTAGTTCCATTGAGATACAAGTAATTTACGAACAAAGATTATACAAAAAATGTCTATAAATATGCATTATCATAATTGATTTCATTTGCATGTGGAAATATGACCGTTAATTTTAAGTATGACCTGTTTTGACGTGTTAATGATTATGTGTCAAGTTTATTTGAGTCGAAAATATTTCCTAATGAATATTTCGAAATATGGCTTTCGGGTTGAACGCTGATGTTCATAGTTTGATTAGGGACTTTATGATAATATAGTTTAGTAAATGAATGCGTTGTAAATAACTACACATCATTATTTTTATGGGATTTGGTGTCACCGTAATTAAATCCATAAATATTTGAAATATTCTACAAGAGAACTTATCTTTATTAGCATTATCCATTTATCACAACATCACAAGATAAAATTCCGAATTTTTCGGATAAAACTCATGAGTATTTTTTCTGTCTTCTAAACCAAATTATAATGAAAATTATCACTTATATATTATGAATATAATATTAGATAATGTGTGTTTTGAAAATTAAGAGTTTTAAATTAAACATAAGCGTTTTTATGCAGTCTTAAAAATATAAAATTATACTGACAAGGGTTTTGAAATTCGCATCAATTAATCTTCATAATTGCTCAAACTTATTTAACAGTTTTTCCTAATACGTTGTTAATTCATTGCCTCAGCAAACATTTCTTATAACAGTGAGTTGAAAAGTAAAATCTCGGTGCTTTCAAAAAGTTCGCGTGAAATGCAATATGGCTGTAGTGACCACGACGCGGTAGCGTATGCTTTCCCACCTGAACATGACACCACCTCCACAGTTATGAAAGGCCGTACCACATCCGAAGAACGAATAGTTAAAACGACTCACTACGCTGTAGAATAGAAGTTATATTTAAACAAGAGCAACAAAGTTGAACCCCCGGTCTGACGGATTACCTGAGCACGGCTGACCCATTAAAACGATCGATTGTTTCCTTATTGTAGTGCTTGGAGCTCGCTTGCGTTGAAGGTCTTAGAAGAATAGGAATTTTGTAAGGTTCTATTAAAGATAACTTACTAAATAACTCTGTACAGTTTAATTGAAAAGCGTTCTTCGAGCTTTGGCGGTCTTATTTATGGTTTATTTAAAATTACTATACCCGGTTAGCTTAATTACTAATAAATGTAACTGCGTGATCTTTGATCTGACTAGAACAGTTTTTTTCGTGTATGAAAAGCTTTATGTAGGTCAGCAATTAACGGTGAGGTGGCAGGTTTGCTCTACCTCTATCTGCCCGTTTATGTAGAAGGCCAATTTGGGGTTAAATTATGGGCATCAGTGTATCTCTGGAATGTGGCAAGAATCTGCTATTCTCAGAGCAGACCTACATTCAACAGATGATTTTTTAGAACTGTTGGATGAATTCAATTGAAATTCTAGCACTATCATACCACCATCACACTTTTCCGTGTATGAAGAAGAAGTAAATTGAATTGAAGAATGAAGTACATTGAATATGTATGATCTTATATTCATGATCTAAGATAACAATTACTTCATATAAAGTAACTATCCCTTCTAATATTATAAATGTAAATGTAAATTTTATTACGCTTTCACGACAGAACTACTCAACCGATTATCATGAAATTTAGTGCACATATTCTTAGACGTGTTAAAAAATATAGGATACTTTTTATTAAAAAAATATACAAAAAAAAATTGGCAGACATTTTTGTTTGTCAAAAAACGCAAGCTACTATAATATAAAGTAATAAACTGTCAGTCGCGCGTAAAAGTAATTTAAAAGCGTTTTAAATTCAAATAGTTCTAGTTATTTTTCTTATAATATATGAGCACTTCCTGAAGCCACTTTAGGGTTAACGAGTTAATTTACCAAGATCGTGAAGTTCAGGGTCCAGTTCATGAGTTCACAAAGATAGTGTTGATCAGTATCAACGTAATGAGGAGTTGGCCACAACAGGCGCCATTAAAATCCACATCGTAAAGGAATAAGGAACCCAATTTAATATATTCAACACATAATTGTCAGAAGTGCTAGAAGCTGACGTGGATGAAGTAACGAAATAGACTGCTAATGCGAAACCTTCATTTAAAATTGAAGAGTTATACATTTGCATGTAAGGAGTTATATCTAGGTAACTGTTGTTAGTTGTTGTTGTAAATGTTATGATTGTTAGTTTGTAACAAAATACATAATAAATGGTAACCTAAAATAGGTCATTAGCATTTTTCATAATGTCTTCTATTTCTATATTTTATCGTTTTATGTCTGTTTTTCTTCAGTACCTTGATATTTCGATTTATCAATGATACATGCGAACATTGATTATCCGTTAGGCATTGATTTCGTTGCTTCATCTTTGGCAGCTGTAGACCACACACATCGCAAAAAAGTTTTTGATGTAATTTGTATGCACTTGATGTATCTTAACGGTATTCTACTAGGCAAATTAGATGTAAGCAGGTTGGTATTATTATCATAATATTTAAGCAGGTGCACGGTATTGTCGACTCCTCTCCTATCTTTTAAACTGCGCTTAAGCTAAATATTTATAGAGATTCGTATTTATTTTCTCCATTAGTTAGGGAGATCAGGGGTATACTTCACTATGCTGCATCATAGCGAAATGGTTGAAGAAGTCGCCTCTGAATTAACGATGAAAGAAAACGATGAATTAACGCTGTCTGAAGGGTGTGGTAATGTAGACATGCTTTTCTGAGGCATTCCATCTTAGTCCTCAAGGATAGCAACGCATCTGAGGCTAACCTTAGGTGAGACATTGATCTTACCTAGGGTTGTTTACAGATGTGCATGGGCGGTAGTAGTCACTTACCATCAGGTGGACTGCGTGCTCGTTTGCTAGTTCCATACTATAAAAAAAAATCATCCTGAAGCACAGCAGAAAATGCAAAAAAGATAATTTTTGAAGAAGAAGTAATGGTTGAATAACAGACGAAATCACAAGTGCCCATTTTATTTTCGAAGGAATTAAAACCATAAATCCTCAAATAAGTTATACCAACAGGTATTCTAGTGATTTATTGTAGTTTAATTAATAGTGGAGCAGCTAATTAAATTTAATAAATACCGAGATTACGTTTTTGTGTTCTGCCATCATCTGTAACATTTCCTTAATATGTAGAGACTGTTTGATTGACACTAAATGATATGTAACGATAATATACGGCCCTCTGATGACACAGTTTCGTTATTATAACTCACTACGAATCTGTTGCTAGAAATTTACGCGTAATGTTGACATTTAGTTGCACTATAATCTACGACTATTACTAAGACACTAATTTATTAATAAACTCTGACTTATGTCGGTGTTTCACAGACGATAGGAATGTTATCTGGAAGTCAATTAGTATGTCCATCTATTACAGGCCAATGTATCATTTATACTGCTATGAGAACCAATTTCTCCATTATCATCATTTTGCTTTGATTATTGCGCTTGAAGTCTTCTGTTTCATATAATCTCCATAAGCGTGACAAATAAATTTAACACGTTATTATGTTGACGTTTAGTAATATTTTTTAAGTAGTAATAGTAGCAAACTTAGAAGGGAAAGCGTACATTATGACGTCAATCATAAACGTGTTATTTGACGTCAACCAAATATCAATCGTCAGCAGAGGGTGTGGCGATAAAGTAAAGTTGAGTCGCGAATAGTGATTTAAATTTAAGCGGGAGTTCAAGTATTTTGTATATGATACATTTATCTTTAGAAACTTCAGCTCTTAAATGAGTTACAGCTTGACACTGTGCTCTTCTTACAATTAGGGGAAGCTTGACTCGAATGTATATGTATAAGAAATGATTTTGTGAATTCCTTTGCATTTGGTGAATGTACATAAATACCCAGGACGCACCTAGACCCAGAACAGAAATCTTATCATTTAGACAGGGAGAGCCCTCTGACCAACAAGGTTCTGGTTTAAAAGAAAGAGTTTGAAAATTGAATAAAACCAACTGCAGCTAGGAGACCTGATGATATTCTAACAACTACCGGATATTGGATTTTCGATCAAATAATTTATCACACAAATAACAACTAAATTAAATTACGTAGTTTACCAATTTAGCTGTTACGAAGTCAAACATATGTACACATATTAAACGTATACCCCTTTTCACTCTCCTTCTTGCGTCAGTAGTTAAAGCAGGCTTCACCGGTCCCAGTACTGTAAACTGATACTAAGTTTATTCTTTCAGGTGGTGATCTGCGGTGCGGTGCCATCGATGGTCCGGTCGGTCCGCCTCTACAGCCAGTGCTCACACATGTACGTCAACGTATTCCCAAACGGCACCGTCATGGCCCGCTCCGATGGAAACGACCAACGTAAGTTTTTATTTTCCTTATGAGCCTGTACAATTGGTAGGTAGTAAGGAAACTGCGCTTGAATATAAACTTACCAAAAAGAATACCTACACTTAAATGGGTGACACAAAATAAATAAATAGCTCTCGTACTCATAGCCCTACACTAAGATTCAATTTGGCGCGGAACTCATGGGCACCTACGAAGGTAAATTTCCTAACATTAAAGGCAAAATAAAAATTACTAATTTAGAAGCATTCCTAACACCTAATCCCAACATCTATTCCTAACATCCATGATCATGATTCTTTAGTATTCTTCTTCTATAATCTTTACTCTTCTTCTTCTATAATCTATATAGAATCCAGAACTTCCCCACTTTCGTGCAAAACGACACGAATCTCTGTTATCTTTAAATTGGCACTAAAATGCCATCATTATATGCTTGTATTTATGCTTTATGTATCACGTGATTTTTCTAATAGTTTTGCCTGGACAATATATCGGTTAATATTATTAAATTTGGTTCGGCATGAAGTAAGTTATTGAGTATGTTTGTTGTCAAATGTAACCTAAATTTCTCACAGGCGCCGCCCATGTATGGAATTTTGAGTGCCTCGATACCGATGATAGAATAAGTGATGTGATTTAGGTTGCTACGTCGGTTATCGCACGATGCGTAATCAAGAAGACTGCAATCGCTAGTTATAAAGTACGTAATTCGCGAAGGCCATTGGCTTAAAGAATTAGGTCGAATGATTACTTTCATTAATTTCTAAAATTAAATTTCCGTTTCAATTGGTTTTTTAATTGAGTATTGGTTATGAGTAGAGCTCGAGCATGTGTAAAAGTATTTTTTTCTAATTGATTAAGAGGTATTTTTTACATTTTAAATGTTTTTATAACCGAATAAAATATGTTAATAATAAATACGGAAAAGTTGACTGGACATAAAGATCTAGATTACCTTTAACTTGGTACATTTTGATTGGTCAAAGTTTACTTAATAGAGACAGAAAATACATTTTATGTTACGTGCATTTTTGTTTAACAAACTGCCACTTTATTCTTTAGTTATTTATGAAGGAAAACACAAAACCTACTTAAATTTAAACACGTTCAATATTTTCACAAGCCGGCTTCATATTTGTTTTCTACAAGGAGCTACTTAGTCAAACGCGATTATAAAAGAGAGTTAAAGGCAGGAATGCGTTCGCTAGTACTCGGGCCTCGTAATCGTATTGGCGGGTGCTAGACGTGAGAAACTATAGGAATATGTCAATACTTGAAGGGTCAGTGACCAGTGTGCAACAGGTAAGCGTATGCAATATGCCAGTGTTTTTCAAAGTGTGGAATGCGCCCCCTGGGAATAACAATATGAGTACAGATGGATAGCAGTCATATTTTACCTGTTTTAAACAAGAAAAAAAGTTTATAATACATTTGGAGGTATTTAATTTTCTATTTACCTAGTACTTCCTTAGTAGAATAAATATAAATTTTGTACGGATTTCATATTTCTGGTGACACAATAATATAATAAGTTAAAAACACCTGACAGGATCCGGTCGCCAAATGGTTTTCATATACTAAGGGGGCCGCGGCATGAAAAAGATTGAAAAACACTGCAATACAGTAACGGCACGGTCACAAGCGATACGAGCGCACACTGAGTGGGTCGCGTGAAATATGAAATTGTCCCCCAAGGACGGTTTTTACGACTCCGAATGTTTTCCTTATATTTATATATCTTTAAGGTACGAAATGGATTTTGGGAGGGATTTATATGGTAATGATGCACCTTAATCTTGAATTAGAGATACAATCACTTTTTGTTCAGGTTTCTACCTTATTTCAATCGGTCAATTGCATATACTTATCAGAAAATGAAACCTTATTAGGAATCCCACACTGATTGTCAAGTATATATGTCACATTGCGCTTGTCTAGTAACAAAATAATAGCATGTTTTCTGCTAAGCTCGATGGTTGACTGGTAGAGAATGCTTCTAGCATTAAGTCCGCCTTTTGTACCACATTTTAAGGTACAATAAAGTTTAAGTAAATGAAATAGCAAACGAGCAAGGAGTATGTTTAATATTAGCAAAGAAATCTATATAATCCTGGGATACGTCTCATACATGCGCGTGTCTTGTGAGCAAATAAGGTATGGGATTACAGAACCTGCTTTATAGATCCAAAAAAAAGTTACAGACTTTGAACAAATGTTTTCCCTTCACTGGCAAAATCTGGTATGAACGATCCATTAAGTTTATTTGAATGCTGCTTAAAAGTTAACTACGCACGATGAGACATTTTATCTTCACTTAAGCTTGTAGCGATGTATCGGTTATACGTTTCAGGCAATACTTCTCTTCCAGTTGGTACCTTGGTATATCCAAGGTATCGCTCTCTAATAATTAACGAGACCGATGGTTCTCCAAAACCGCGCGGAAAGTCGTCGATTCTGTCAACTCGAGGGATCCAAAACGTTCTCTTCAAGCGTCCCTCGCTTGGCGCTTCAACCACTGCTTACAGTTAGCGCTGAAGGTTAAAAATACCTACCTGCCCGACTCTCGACCACTTAAAATTTGTTCATATTTATTGTTTCCAGTTTATAAAAAGACATTGCAAATTATGCAGGATGTATCTATTGTCCAAGTTTGAATTGGCGAAAGCATTTAGAGTGTCCACGAATATGTAATATGTGTCCGTCATGTTACTCAATGTTTGCAGTAAGGCAACTATTTAGCAGTCACCTGTTCAAATAAAAAGTACTTTCACCTTCCTTCATTTTGTTCTGCCAGCGCTCTGTGGTTTGCACAAAAATTATCGCAGGCGCTTTACGACCGGTGGTCAACGCTAAGGACTTTTTATTAAAAATAAGTTAAGGAATGCGCACATTGTCCTTTTAAATGAGTAATCCTTTCCAAAAATACGCAAAGGTAAGATAAATGACGATCACAAGGTCTGTTAGCACCGGTCTGTTGTCCATATAATATCAAAATCATTTTACTTCAAAAGATATCGAACTTTATATGCGGGTGAGTTGAAACATGTTTGCAATCGTGCTTAGCTGCACTACAAAATGCATCGTCAGATTATTATAAAGTTCATATTACGTGACACAGGCGTAACTGCCTTAATAGGTACTGACACTGGTTTTCATCAACAAATATTTAACTCAACATACTAAATAATAAACACATCGCAGAGATATATACTTTATTATTACCCCTTTTTTCTTCTTTATTTACTTTAATCAATATTTAAAGGCCACTTAAAATTTTAGCAGTAAAAATAATTATTTAGGCATTTAGGTATATTGCTGCCTTTATTACATAACATTGGACCGACAATATTGATGAAAATGATGCTATATACGTGACGAATAGATAAACTCTTTCTTTTGGAAAGTCGATTAAAATTAGAAGAATATTTGGTACAAGCAATTACTGTATTTAAGGTCATGTTAAATAGTATAATCAAATCCCGTTCAAATTTAAAAACCAGTAGAAAATTGAGCATTTTCAACCATATTCTTATATCTATTATGTTGTTATACGTGTATACCACCAATTAACGAGAAACGAAATTAATATAAATGTTTGTTTTACACCCACATCACCCGAAAAGAAAGCCATTATTATAATGTGAACAATAATCGCGTGAGAATAAACATTGTTGTCAATAAAAAAAATTAATCACTTGACCCGTGTTACTGCGTGTTAGTTGTGAGGCAATAAAAGAAACTCGAGCCAATATTAAATTTAACGATTTAATATTGCATTGCCAGTTAAAACTGACCCCTTAGAAGCGTCTCTGTTAGTGAGAATACTAATGAAACGGAGCTCTTGTTTCTTTTGTCTTTAATAGCTCCTCCGACGCATTGCACCGCCTACCGCCGAATATCGCGTAAAATATGTGACGCTTTTTAATTAAAATTAGATCTGAAAGAGCTGATAAAGAAATTCAATAATTTAAGTAGGGTTAGAAACAACTGGTCGGTTAACGGAGTATTTGAAGTTGCCGACGCCGAAGGGTAAATGTAACTACTCACAGTAAATACTTTCAGTATAGGAATGTACTCTTAAGTACTCTGGGTTTATTAGAAAGTGTGGAAATTCACATCTTATGTCAATTTTACTGCTCATATTATCAATAATTACTCAGTATTATATTTTTGTTGTTAAATAGCACTCACTTAAACTGAACGAATGTGTAGTACTGAACACTATAATACTAATCTGCAAACAGTTGGTTAGGTTAGGTTAAATGCTATGATTAGGATTCTTTTATGTTTGGAATTTTTAACTGATATAGTAAGCGGCAGTGAACACTTTAATCAGCTGAATTGAATCCCCCTTTTCTTCCTCAAAACCATTAAAAAAGAAGAAATACTTCGAGTGTCGTTACTAATGAATTTTCTTATCCTTTTATTCTCTTGTGAGGCTTATCGAGTGCTTTTTTGCGGCAATTCATCGAAAGAGGGTGGTCGGGCCGCAAATTATACGAAATCAATCGACGTAGGCGGTACGGCGCCTGCCTAAATTAAGTTGTTATAGTTTAAAAATATAATAATAAAATACCATAAGGCCCTCCGTTTCGCAAAAAACCATACCACACGCACGCACCCCCATTATTGTCCTATAATCTAATAATAATTAAATGACGTAATTTGTGCGGGAAAATAACAGGCTGGCGTAAAATCGATTCGGTTTTCGACTTCCAGGAACATTTCGATTATGGCTGTCAAACTTCAAATTGCTATCGAATTAAGTTCTTAAAGTTCCGTCGACTGCTTCGTGGATCATCGGAAGTTTTGTAAAGTAGTTAAGTATAGATTGTATCTACGGTGTGATATTATTTTTTGCATTTGTCCCTATAAATATATACCTGTCCATAGTCAACCCAATCTGAAATAAAATAATAACTTCAAATATTTTGATATTAAAGTTAATGGATATTCAGTGAAAATGAAACTGAAACATTTTAAAGGTAAAAATTAAAATTTCATTAATCTTTAAAATACACCAAATGAATTATTCAAAGTGGCCATATTACCAAATTAACCTAGATATTTGTTTCGCCAATTATATTCGTATTATTGTGGATCAAGATAGCGATGAATGCAAAAAATAGAAGCGTCTATTTCGTGCTAAGTTTTATTTACCTTTTTACCGCCAATTTTGAATAAATCTGGGTTCAGCTAGTTGTTTGAATAAATACGTGTTTGGTTAGCAAATTGCAATAGGTGACTTGCAATTTAGAACATCTCATTATTCTACGAAATCAATGCGTGTTTCCTAGATTTAAACACTGAGTTTACGAGGAAAATATATTTGTCCGCGCTTCATGAAGGAAATTAAATATTGTAGTATTTGACAGCAACATAATTATGTCTATTTAAAATAGTAATTTCATCGTAATTTTAAATCTTTTTTGCTTGATATGTGACCAGTACTTAAGTTATTAAGCAGTGATAGCCTAATTTTTGAAACTCGGCCTCTAAATCGGGGGTCTAAAGTTTAAATCTCATCCACGTACCTCTGACTGTGTGACACTAATTAATTAGAAGTAGTTACAATGCTAGCGCTATTGCAGTTCCTATTAAAGAAACTAGTAATTATACATTTCCACTACGTACTCGCGTTTAAGAGTTTGTCTAATGTCCTAATAGATTCTCTGTATTACTACTACTGTCCTCGTACTAAATTGTTCTAGTGGAGTACAACTTAAATTATAAAACATAATGGATAGCTTGTAAATCTTGTATCTCATAAATTCGAAATATTGAAATGAACGAATTTTATTTCTCGGCCATTTACTTAACTGGAATGAATACATTTATTCTTATCGCTCTATAAAATAGACAGCTTATCAACAACATTATTGCCTTATTAGAACAACATGCGTTAACAATTACTTGTTGGGTGGTCCGCTCTCGGGGTGTTTTCAATGTAATGTCGCGAATAAAAAATATGACGCTCGATGTTTAGCAAACATCTTACATTGTTGTAATAAAAATGGAATCCGGTTATTTTGAAACGGATAAATATTTATACAGGCACCTTTATTCGGTACGACCTAGCGATGGAATTTTTGGTGCCAAATAAATTCTTGTATTTATTCAAAATAAGTTTCATTTTACGACTTTTAAATGTTCGCCTCATTATTGCCCGCGTAAATGAGAAGTTGTTTCCGCAGGTTTAAATAGTCTATTAATTTGGCTAATAGGTTGAGTATGGTAGTAAATTATGCCAGAGACACGAAATAATATCCAATGTTTTATAAAAATAAGACTTATGTTTTTCTTATTTACATAAAACGATTCAATTGATGTTTCGTAGTCAATTATCATCACTTTTAGATCTGTGAATTTACCTATACGTTAGGGGTTTTCATAAAGATCTTTGTATATAATTTACTTGTTTAGGACATTGAGACGGAAATGGTCTAAAAATAACTGTAACATATGAGTCACAGATTATTAGATATTAGAGCAATATCCAAAACGTATGCCGAATAAATCACGTTAGTTAATTTCTCTTCCTCGTAGGCCTTAAGAGATGTATGTACGAGTACATGCAATAAACAATAATGCGTACAAATAGCTTAAATATTTGATTATGAATCCATATGATAATGTTATTAATGAGCTTAGGTATCACGGGTAAATAAAATAAATAGTAACAGAAACTGATCATAGCTTAAAATTAAATGAAGTATTGTTTATTAAATGAAGTGATTATGTGAAGTGAATTCGATGGTAGAGCTTTTTGTGGTTCGACTGCGGGAGCTGTGACACCTATATAATACTGTGACACCTATTTCTGCCTAATAACCACAGTGTTATGCACTGCTCTATTCTGATCTGAAGGATGTGGTAACGGAGTTATACTTGCCCGAGCCATTCTAACTTAGTCCTCAGGGGTAGTAACGCATTTGTGGATAACCTTAGGTAAGACTGATCTTATCTGGGGTTGATTACAAATGTCCATGGGCGGCAGCGGCCACCTGTTTTACCGCTCAAAGCTGGCGCGTGCGGCGCTGAGCGAGTGAAGCTTACCAACTTTTCGTGGCTCTTGATTAGCTTTCGTGGCTTTCGTTGGCGATATTGTCAATTTAGGTACACAAAAGGCCAATAACCACTTGCTTAATGTCATTACATTAATTTAGGCTTCAATTATACTTCACCGTTCATATTCCTTCATCCGTGTCTTAAAATAAAAAAAAATATATGCGGCACTCGGAGACGGCCGCGGTAAAGCATTTGTATAGCATTGTAAAATTATTACATAGCATTTTTATCGACCTATACAATTTTAATTAATCATTTATATATAGATATTAAATCAAGTTACACTTTTTGAGCGTGGTGTCCGATAAGAAAACATTTTTTTTCTTTTATTGAATAAACGAGAAGTGAATATCATTTAAATTAGGTTATTCGGGAAATTTTATCATTGAAACTATAGGTTTATTATATTTATAGCTTCATACAGTAGTACTATATACATAAATGTTAAGCGAACGCTTGGCCGAGCTACATGGTAGGCGGAATGGGGGGTGTTAGGTTTTATTTTCGTTACGGAATTTCTTGATTCGGTCGCCGCGCTCAAACCCCGCCAAAAAAGCTATAGCTGAAAAATAAATGAACAACAATATTTCAAATGCAAGAAAACGTTGATTAATCCACGTGTAATATGATTGTAGTAACTGTAGATTTTATGCAGTATACAATATAAGTTGATTGTTTTCTAGCAATATATGTGTTATGTCAATATACTCGTATGTAGGTAATCTATGACATAAGTGTGATCTATACTAAATTAAGCGTTTACGGCTTTCTGTCATTGTAGCAATTATTGTTATAGTCCGTGTTTCTTTATATCTTGAACATCGTTTATGATTTAATAACTCCGTATGGCCGTGGTTCTAATGTTTTACCTAGCAATATAAGTGTGTAGTTACGTGTAAAGAAATTACCGCCATCACATCATCTTTTGTTGTCTTTAGGTCCTATAGGTACTTTATAGGAGTATAAGCGGTGCCCTTGATAAGGATTCTGTGAGGACTACGAAATATTATCTCTTATAAAGTAGATCTGATTTACTGATATTTTAATCTGATTAACATGCATGTTTTGTGTTAGAAAATGACTGTACATATTTTTACCTACTTAAACCTAATAATAAACCTAACAATAAGGCCTGGTTACCTGATGAAAAGAAGTAACAGTGCCAATAGACGGCGATCTCTTTATATACATAAAATAAACTCCACTAGCAGAAAAATACACGAGCATAATTTCAAACGAATTTATCTTTGTAATGTTCACGCTTAGTTATCAAAATAATATACGTTTGACCCGATTTTGATAGTTGTGACAACTGCTTACTCAATCATATCGATTGATAACACTTATTGTTGATATAACTCCTCGGATCTGCTCCATAAGATTGATTTTATAGTATTTTGTACAAAAAATGATTGCTTTGATTCGGCACCGGAATTTCACCTACTCTCCTTATGTCTAGATTCTTAGTCTGGGAAAGAACCTAAATGATACAGATATGTCTGGTGAGATATCAAGTATTGACTGCTCAGATAAGGTGATTTTCCAGCGATAAACGCAATCAAGAAAATGATAAAATTACCTGATAGCATCAATACCCTAATAAAAATTTAACTATATGCAAAAATAAAAATAGTAAGATGCAGGTACTCGTAATATTGCCTGAATTTTTGGTTAACTTAGCACACCTTTACTTATTTTACTTATTAAAAAATAAATGATAGAACGTATCATATATAGAGAGAGGGTAAAATTACTGTATACTTTTTTCATAAGTGCTCTGTTCTTCTATATAAAGATCTGGTTAAATGCATACATTAGGAAATTACCCATACTATTACGGTATGATACTGAACGTACAACTTATGACGAAGTTTGAGAGTATCAAACTAAAACCTTGATATAAATGTCACGTTCCGTATTTAATTTTGGTTTATTTCTACGTATTACTGATAGTTACCTCGCTCCTTAGTTCACTTGACGCAAGCTTCAGCGTTTAGCGAGTTTCAAATTTTTCTATAATTCGCAGCGAAATGTGATCTTAAAAGATCAGACACATACATTTGTTTTCATGCAAGCGCATCAGAAGGGCAATGTTTTTGGAGCGTATGTATGTTTGTATTTTTGTAAGTGTATGTAATGTATGTTTGTAAGCCCAAACGGCTTGCCGGATTGTGACATATGAGATATCATTAGAATCATTTCATTTTGCAGTCTGACAAAGATTTTATAATTTTTAATTAAGCGACTATCAATAGAGAAAAAGGGGGGAAGAGATAACTTTTTTACTATCACGATAATTTGGGTATCAAATGAAAGCTAGTAAACCAGAGAGACGAGACCATTCCAAAAATAAAAATGTTATAATACTATTGTGTAACTATTCATGAAAACCCATAAAATGCATCAGATTGAATATGTACCTATGTCAATTTAAACTAAAAACATTTTTAAGAGGATGGGTCCTGATATAAATATATTAGGACCCATCCGCTTAAAAATGTTTTAAAGTTAAATAACTACGTTATTTGTTAACGCTTAAAGCTGGCGCTTGCAGCGTCAAGCGATTCGCGCGTACAGCGAATGTTTCCTGGCCCACGATTTAAGAAATAGGAGGTGTGGCTCATAATGACGGGGAGTTTTATATGACTCTAAACTTAACATAAAGGTAATAAAATTCCTATGACGCATGATATTAATTGCTATATTACCATTCGCTCAGAAACTAGATTCCGTTGTGAAAGGAAGATGAAACACAGGAAAAACATTTGACATTTCAATTGAAATCAAATGACTCAACTAAGGTAACATTTTCTGAGAAATATTTCCAAAGAACCGTGGTCTTTTCCAATAATGTGGAATATATTAGCATAAAGCGATATGCTCAGATAGTGGAAGCGAATCATGTCCAGTATTAGTGTCAATGCCACATTGTTTGTGGTCACGTATCTAGTCGCTAGACGGCAATCCGATATAAGTGAGCTAATGTAGCTAGTGATGCGGACTCGAGGTGTGATACCTCGTGGATGTATTTGGAACGAACGGAAACAGCGCTCACAGAACATGCACGTTGCTATGCGAAGCTCAAGATAAATATGTACACACAAATAATAAACAACTTTCTGATAAGCTTATACGAAAAGAATAGAGAAAACGTTTTAAAAGTTTATTGGCATAACATCAATTTTATGTAATACATTATGTAATTTTGACTATCCGGTGTTTACGTTATTGTTTTAGACGTGATCAACGTTGTAAAAGACGTTGCATCAAGTCCCTATTAACTATCCCTTCAAGGTAAATAAATTTAAGTAAAATAAATAAAAACGATATTTGTCTTTTTATAGCATGGAAGTAGCAAACAAGCATGCAGCCCACCTGATGGTAAGTGGCTACTGCCGTCCATGGACATCTGTAATCA
>DWTU01000728.1:0-15624 GCA_018251515.1 Cecropterus confusis
AGAGTTAAGAGAAATAATAAAGACTTAGTTGAAATAAAATATTTAATAATGGTAATCTCTATAGATGCCAGTGGTATGGATTTCCGAGCTATGCTCAAGAAGAGGAAGTACGCCAAATGGGGTGAGAAGAAGGAGGACCCCGATTGGAACCTGAAGGAGACAGAAAAACCTATACCAGCACTAAAGAAGGTGGAAAAGGTAAGAAATAAGATCCTTTTTTATTTTTCTATGTGAAGATAAACGATGATGTAAAACTTGAAAATATAATCGTTAAGATGTATCAGATTACTCCTGAAGTTGGTGATATAAATTCTAGTATTTAATATAATAAAAGGTTTTAAAATTTATATATAAATAAATAATATTAAGACAAACTAATGTATAAAATAATACTATGATGAAATTATATTGAAATGTAAATTATATTATAATGTAAAGTTATTATTCCAATTTCAATATGGTTTTATCATTGAAATAATTAATTATCATTTAAATAATTAAAATATAATGTTAAAGACAAACTCCATCGGGCTTACACAATTATGAACAAACATATAATGCTTTTATGCCAAGATTTGTGCATAGCATGATAACGTAGAATAGAGAGTTTAATAATACGGGTTTATCGCTGGCTACCCCATTACATTTTAATCTATACTTTATGTTCAATTTCCCTGCTTTGTATATTCAAATAAACCCCATACCTTCAAAGAACTTTAATATTATTTTTCCTAATTAGTTATATTGAGAAATTACCACATCATTATTTTTAGTTGCTTTTAAATTTAGAAATATATTCCATTAACATTCCCTCGCAGAGCATAGAGTGCATAAAATATTAAAAATAATCATTCATTGCTGATATCATATATGATAATCATTGATTATATACTTAGGTAAATCAGGTTAAGTAATAGTACTAGGTTATTTCTGCGAAACATCGTATGCATCATGATCGTTATATTTAATTATTAGGGCTTAGAGACTGGATATTTCGAAGACGAGGGTGAAATAGTCGTCGTTTCGGAAGGTGTCGAGATGTTGAGGTTCCCCGCCGAGAGGCGCAGAAGCTCTTGCAACTGGTCCTGGTTTAAGGTCCTCACTATTTCAGAACACAGTACTTTCATTCATTCCATCTTACATGACTCTCTATACTTTTACATTACTACTTACAAGTATACCTATATCTAACAATTCGTTATTAATGTTTTCTATAAATAAAGTATTGTTTGGAAAAAAAACTTTAAACTTTTTAGTAACCTTAACAAAAACGGTTTGTCAAAGATTTGACTTATAAACTGACAATATGTCATAACATGTTTCCTGTAATAAGGCGATTTGAGATAATTGAAAAATATTGTAATACAAGAAATTCGAGAAGATGGCTTGGTGGTTGATGAAAAGAATATTCCCCGTTCACCATGTTAGTATTTAAATAGTTTACAGCGTTTATATCTCAATAGTTTTCTTAAACATTAGATACAAGAAATCAGTAATTCTCACAAATCTATATGGTCACACAATATCAAATATCCATAATATAGAGAATGTAGACATTATGAAACTTCTGAACTAAATAAGCTACATTATCAATAAAGTAATATATAGTGTATAAAATTTTTAGTTCCGTAGAGAAGTATCAACCTAATGAAAAAAAGGAGCCGATTTGCATGGATATTTACAAAATTTTGATATTCCGTTAAAAATTTCGTTCTTCTTTAACTTTCTCTCTTTATAAAATACTTACGTCTTATAGCGGCATTTTAAAAACTCTTCAACATGGCTTACTAGTAATATAGCTTGGAACCACAAAAAAAACACATTAGAAAACGTATATATGTAACATCTGCTATCGATTCTAGGGTATATATGAAATAAGGAGACGCATGTCTCTCCCAGAACTAATACCTGATTGGCCCGAATTGATGGAGGCTGTCAAACTGAAGGTTCGATAAAATGGACAAATAAAAGTAAATCTTATAAATTGATAGACTTCTGTTCTATTGAAAATGATCGTATATATAACTACTTTACAAATAAATATAATATTTAGTGTAGTTGTTGGATAAGAATCAAGTAATTTCAATAGGACAGATGATCTATTTTAAATAATGGAGTGAGATAAAATGATAAACAAAATAACTAAACTTATCCTCTAAGGTGATGGTCTTCTTGTTTATCTCTAATAATGCTATTTTATTTTTCATTCATTTATAAATTTAAACAATATTTATAATTCTTTAAAATTAATATAGAAGAAGACCGTTACTTAAGGGCGATTTAAATAAAAACTGCATAAACAATGAATTTTAAAATAACTTGCACAAGGTTTTTGTATCACCACTTCACGTTTCTTCTTTAACTTCATTTACAGGGAATGTAAGTGGAATGAATCGGGTGATGGTTCACTCTCTTTTGGATTGTTCTTAGTTATATTTATTTACAGGTTTACTTGTGACGTCGAATTGAAGAGCTTTATCACGTCATTTAAAATTGATTTCTCTTCATTTACACCATTATTAATTCCAGCTGATGCATCCGGTGTTGCAGATTTTGGAATTTTATTTACAATAGATGTGCTGGCTAAAACTTTAATTTAAGACTTTTTGAAAGCCAGTGTGTCACATGTTTTTTTCTTTACTTTGTCCAACAGTTACGCGTACACGTAGTTCACACATACATTTCATAGTATTAAGACGTTGACTTTTCCTTGGGGGCCCCAAATTTTTCTATACTTTTTGGTACCGTGAAAGATTTGACTAAGGATTTGTGGATATTTTGTAGAGATCCCATAGTAGAAGACCGTCTCTTGCGGAACTGATTCCGGATTGGCCGGTGCTGCACTCGTTCAAAAGAAACGAGGTTTGACACCGAACGCTATGCGTCATTTCGTCGTTAGACGACACAATGCATCTTGAAATGTACCACTCAATGCAATTACTTGTCGCACGAGAGTCACGTCTCACGTACACTTCAGCATTTAAAATGTCCAGCAAGATTTTAACGTAAACATCTTGCACTAATTCATGTACATCTGTAAAAATGATACAGTTATAAAGCTACACAATTTTATATTTAAAATAAACGGAGAATCTCTTACCTATGGCAATCTTATTCAAAATATATAAAATGAAATGATATAATAAATTGTAACAATATCACACTCAAATACTCTACAGTTCTACACTGAATTCTTCACAATATAAATTAGTGCAAGAATTTTTTTTTTTAATTTTACTGGACGATCAATTAAAATTGATGAAGTCACCTCGTATTGTTTAAACGCACACAATTGTATACTGTTATATTTCTATCTATTAAATCATAGCGATTTCTTCCGCACACACAATATTATTAGAGATGCACAACGCACCGGTGATGTTATGCACAGTGTCTTCAATGTTTCAAGATTGCGTGTATGTGATATTAAAAAATGAAGAATATGAGTTGTTTTTTTAAAGTACAGTCAATTGTACAAAAAACCTATTCTTCATTTTTGATATATCATAGCTCTTGAACACTGCTAGTACAATTTCTAGAGTCGTCCACTTTTGCACATCTCTTCAATGTCAATAAAGAAATTCCAATGTCTGTACAGTAGCATGGTGTTTGAAGTGACGGGTGATCATGACGAAGAATGGCTGATTGATCTAACGCCTCGGTTACCACATTATAATTTCGTTGATTTTAATGCATTTGATTTATATTTACATTGAATCACTGTCGAAAGTGATAAGATGTGGATCTGGGGTTACTTAATGGTTAGCACTTAGCTTTTGTCTGAAGAGCACTTTTTTGTTATTGCACAAAGAAATTTCAATCTGAAACAGGTATATTAATTTGTCACCGGACATGCGTTTCAGAAACAAGAATCTTTCTTGAAGCCCCTCGTAGATCAAACCGCAAAGGAAGGCAAGGATAAGAAGGTGGTATTCGAAGCCATTTTCACGAAGCCAAATGCGAAACCGAAGTGGCTCTTCCGCTCAGACGTAAGCATTTTTTTATTTTTAATATGATTATTTATGCCATTCAGTATACTAACTGGTTGTATTTTATAAAATTAGTAAATTTATGCGTAAATTTATAAGTATAATAATATGATTTAAAAATCTTATAAATTGTGTGATTAGGAACTGTTCCCTGGCTCGAAGTATAAGATGACGAACGAACAAGACTCATATAGGCTGATCATCATGAACCCTAAAGTCGAAGACACGGGTAAATATACGATCGAAATCGGTGGTATTTCAAGTACAGCGTTCTTAGAAGTTATTGAACCTGATCCAACGTATACCTTCACCAAGCCACTCAAGAAGACCCTGACTGGTTACACTAAACATGAAGTCGTTCTCGAGTGTACTGTATCTAACAGTCTGGCCATTGTTTCCTGGTGGAAGGGCGAAACGAAGTTGGAAGAAGGTGATGATTACCAGATATCTAAAGATTTGTCTGGTATTTGCAAGCTGATTATTAAGAAAGCCAAGTTTGAGGACGCTGGTAAATACACTTGCAAGATTGAAAAGCAACCAGATAAAACTGAATCTGAGGTGAAGATTATTGGTAAGTGATAAACAGTAAAAGCAATACGTTTATCTATATCACAACATATTTATAATAATAAATTATAATGTTTCTTTTCAGAATATCCGTATAAATTCACCAAGGTACTTAAGTCACAACAAGCCATCGAAAAAGATACGATTACGCTGCTTTGCGAGCTTGATGATGCTGCTGGTGATGTGAAATGGTAAGTATGATTGAGAATGTGAAAAAAAATAATTCCGTTCGTCCTGATTAGAAAGGAGAATATATTTCAGGTATTCTCCTGATAAGTCATGAGAAGAGCAGTGCTCAATAAAAAGCTTCTAATGAAAGTACCCCATGCTACTATCAAGAGGAAATGTTTTACTTAAACAGCTGTAAATATTATGTAAAATGTTTATTTTTACAGGTTCAAGGATGACCAGCCTTTGAAGGCAGATAAGCGTATCACGATAGTTAAGGAAGGAAGAAAACGAAAGGTAGTGATCAAGGACGCCAAGGTGACAGATGCTGGCAACTTTAAGTGTGTCAGCAATGCAGATGAGACTGCTTGCGAGTTGATCGTCAATTGTAAGTTCATGAGTTATAAATAACTATCGCTTTCATGTTCAGGAAAGATGCAAATCTTGAATCAGCTTCATTAATTTATATACGTAATTAAAATTGATATATAAAATCAGAATTGCGTAACATGTATGGATGTTTAAAAATTGACACCACTGGTTTATATACTACGTATTAAACAATGCTATGTGGATTGAATTTGTGTGGAAAATGGCAATATAATTGTCTTGTATTCCTTAATAGTAAAAAAAAATGAATGAATTCCGACCTTCTTAGGATTCTAATTAAATCAATATTAATGTTTGTGCCCATGTTCTTAGAAACCTGTATTCAGATTGGGATTGGCTTACGAGCTATTGTCTGAAGTTAGTAGACCTAAACGAAGTTCCAGTTTATAATCGATATTCTATAACTTATAGTCGTATTAAATTATCTCCTTTTGGTGGAAGGAGTTGTATTTTAATTTCGGGCATTAAGTGTGAAAATCAGTTTAAAAGTTGAGTGAATTATGTTGTTGTAACTTAAAAAATGGAAATATTCTCAAAACTGATAAAAAATTCAAGAAACTGATTAAATTAATATATAAATGTATTTTTCAGACTCGAATCGCTTCAACAAGAAGTTGAAGGACACCGAAGCAATTGAGAGGGATAAGGTTGTTCTAGAAGTAGAACTCCAGGATCAAACGGCGGAGGCCGTATGGTCTTTCAATGGACAGCCAATTGTGCCTAATGAAAGGTATTATCAAATTTACTTTAAATATTTATAGGGTATCTAAAATGATCAGTGTTATTTACGGAAGTTACTAATAATTAATGATAATTTAAAATAATAAAAAATTAAATTATTTGTAATCTTCAATCTGTTATCTCAAACGTTTGTTTTTTTACTACTTATTTCATTACTTTCTATTTATTTTTGTATTTTAATGATCGAGCTAATTTAATTTATTTGAATTTTATATTTAATTAAAATATAACATGTACCCCAAAAATAACTTCAAGAATGAAGATAATTCAACCAATAAATATCTGACATTGATTGATATATTTTATTAACAGGATTGAGATCAAGAATCTGGGAGGTGGCAAACACCAGTTGATCTTCAACAGATTGGAAATGGAAGACGATGGCGAGATTTTGTGCGAGTCTGGCAAACTGAGCTCGTCTTGTAAACTCAGTGTCAAAAAGGGTGAATCTAAGCCTGCGATCGAATGCCCAGATGAGTTCTTTGGTCCTGCCGGACATCCTTTCGTTATCGAGGTGCCATATAAAAGTGAGTTTCTCAATATATAATATCTAAACAAAGTGACAAACGAAATATTTCATTATTTCAATTTTTTCATAATGTATAGCAACGGAAACCCCAAATGTAATTTCTCAGAAATTAAATCATCAAATCAAAAAACATCTATGTTTTTAAAATAAATACTGTGATGAAAATTATTACAATTAATTGTCATGTATTTTAAACATAAATATCAGAAATTATAATTTTTTTTACGATTCCAGTTAGCGGCACCCGACAGACACCAATCGAAGCAAAATTGTTTAAGGATGGTAAGCCACTTCCGAACAAGGAAATCGAGGCTGTAGTTGAACAGGAGAAGGTCCTCTTCAAGATCAAGAAGCCGACTAGAGAAGGATCCGGAAAATACCAAATCAAGTTATCCAATGCCCAAGGCGAAGACTCTAAGGATGTTACCATTACAATGCAGAGTGCACCTACACCTCCACGTGATGTTGAAGTTAGCGAAGTATTCCAAACATCATGTGTTGTTTCATGGAAGGTTCCTGAAGATGATGGTGGATCTCCTATCCTTAAATACGTTATTGAGAGACAGGTAAGTAATTTTCATAGCTAATAGTTACTCAAATAATGAAAGATATACAAGATGCATTGAAATTTGGATTAATAAAATTATCAGAATCAAATGTTAATCTTTATTAATGTTACTGTAAATGTAAAGCAAAATACAATAGTTTTTTAAATATATTTCAGGATCTTTCTCTAAAAGCTGGTTGGGACAACGTGGCTGAAGTTGCTCATGGAGAACCAACCAAAGTCAAGATAGAAGATTTAGTTGCTAAGAAGACTTATAAGTTCAGAATTCGTGCTGTGAACAAAATCGGTTCCAGTGAACCTGGTGTCTTCGCTAAGCCTGTGTTGGCTAAGGATCCATGGGGTATGTATATGTATAATGGAATTTACGTACAATGTACTTCCGAATGGCAATTATTAAGAAGTGTTAATAACACATATATTTTTTAGACGAACCTTCAAAGCCCAAAAATGTGGAACTCACCGATTGGGACAAGGATCACGCAGATCTCAAATGGCAGAAGCCGGATAACGACGGTGGAGCACCAATCACTGGCTACGTTATCGAATATAAGGTACATAAAATTTCGAAAATGTTAATTACATACACCTAACACTAAACAGATCAAACTAATCAACGCGCCACTGCTCAACCATCTTTTTACAAACTTAAACAAAATTTTGTGTTCACAGGAAAAGTTTGGTAAAGACTGGGTACAAGGAAAGGAAGTGCCTGGAGATGCCTTATCAGCCACTCAAGATGGACTCAAAGAAGGATGCACATATGAATTTAGGGTTCGCGCTATCAACAAAGCTGGACCCGGTGAACCTAGTGACAGCACTAAACCTATTATTGCCAAGTGCAGATTTGGTAAGTGTTAATTAACATAAAGTAATAACTAAGATTTAATCTTCTTTTTTGGCAATCAAAGAACTTTCGCTTATTAAATATAAGAAAAAACAAAAAATCTAAATATTTTCTTATTTATGATGTTCAGGACAAACATATGTTTGATTTAGAATTTGACTAATACATATATCTTACATTACAGTCAAACCTTACATTATTGGCGAGGGTGTGCAGAGTATTATTATCAAAAAGGGCCAGGTTATTACCTTCGACATCAAGTACGGTGGTGAACCTGAACCAGAGGTCAAATGGTTCAGAGGAGAAGAGGTAATTATAAAAATGGTTTATATATATTTTTTAAATACCTACAGTTATTTATATTGTAAATTTGCTAAGCAATTATTTAATAATTGTGACAGAAAATGCAACAAGTACACAAATATTACAAGTTAAAATTTACCTTGAATAACATATGTAAATAGTTATCAAAGAAAATGTTTTTAATGCTTTATTTATTTTGTCCAAAAAAGAAACGAGGAAAGGCGTACACTGAGAAGGTTAGATGGGTGAAAAATAAATGTTGTATCTGATAATGTTCTAAACATTTACTCAAACAAACTATTCTGTTCTACACTCATGAACTGTGCTAACATAACTACAAGAATACTTCGCAGCATTATCTTGTTTAATTGAATTACTTAGATAAATACCTTTGAAATAGTTATTTGTTCTTATATTATTCAAATCAGTAATTCAATCAAACATGACATGAAAAATAAATCGCTAAGAACATGATAACTTGCGCTGTTTAGACGGCGTATACGCTTTAAATGTTGTTACTTAATGACTTTTACTAGTTTATTTGTAAAGATGCATTTACGTTCACCCGTAGGCTAGACACTATTATACATTTTATTTCAGCCTAACGACTCCTCCAACCAAAGTCTGTCGACATAATCATGAACATCTTGCATTACTATAATACATATTCACATTGTGTCACTACTTCAGAAATATTATTCATATCAAACAGTCCCCACAACAATGCATCTTTACGGATTATCAAAATTTTAATTTATTTAATATTGATTGCTCTATTAGTTATTTCCGTAAACAACCTTATTACCACCTTCTTGACGTAGAAGGGATTTCTTGTTATTTGGCTTATGAAATAGAAATTTGTTATCTGTTCTTAATAACATATCTTCACAATATTGCAAGACATGTCATGTCTCTACTGTTACGACTTAACACCATTCAATAGTTATTATGCGAGTAATATGTATGACTGTATCACTAAGCACTAGATGGTATGCCTTCGAATTTTTAATCAGTTTTTTGGTGGGTATATGACATATAATTAAGTTATTCACATTTACATTTAGTAGAACTCAGGACATATTACATAACTACTAAAGATTTTGTTGGGAAATAAAAGTCATGATTGTCATGGTTGATATTTGAGTCCATAATTTCGCACAGTAATACCACCATCAAGGAATGAAGCCAATACTTCGCTTTCTTCAGTTTATCTAACTTCTTTGTACGACTTTAGGAAATCAAAGATGACGGTGACCGCATCACTATTGACAAGTACGAGAAGAACACAGTCATCACGGTCAGAAAGACTACAAGGATCGACAGCGGAAAGTACAAACTGCTCCTCACCAACTCATCAGGATCATGCGAGAGCATTGGCGATGTTGTTGTGCTGGGTAAGAAATATTTCGCCTCAACTTGTGTCCTTGACAGCGTTGCGCTTATAAAATCTATTAAACTACTTGAACATAGTGACATTGTTAGTTTCAGGGAGCAGTACATTTTATGAAATGGTTACTGTCATTATATTGAATAGGAGTGTAAAGAGCTGAGATGGCTGTGACGAATTTAGGCTTGATATAGAAAATGTTATTAACACATGTTTGTTACTGAATATAGTATGTCATAAATCTACTGTTCCATAGCTGGGGACGACTCTTCTCTTAGAATTGATGTTTTACATTGTGCTAGTTAGGAGACTAAAATTGTAAGAGATGCTTCTATTATAATTAAAATACATTGTCATTATGATTTTATTATATTGTTCTGCCATGCCAATGTTTTCAGTTCAACAACAAAGAGACATTTAAATTATGAATTTAGATTTCTGTTCTGAATGTATGTTAGTCTATTTGTCCTATCGTATCTATTGGACCCAACACGGAGGGAATTCCAATATCATGATATGGGTGGCGAAAGTCTTATTTATGCAATTATAATTATTTTAGACAAACCAAACCGTCCGAATGGTCCAATCGAGGTGGTGGATGTTCGTGCCGAAAAAGCGACTGTTAAATGGCAGAAACCCGACGACTGGCAAGGTTCAGATATCACTGGATACACGCTCGAGAAGATGGACATGGTATGTATTATAAAACTGTTTATCTTAAGATCCTTAACACTTAGTACAGTCGTAGTAAGAGATATTCGTTCGAACCAAATGCTCAATAGATGTCAACGTTTTATTTTGCTTAACTACCTTAAATTTTAGTGGCACCAATGTCTGGGTAGTTTTTTTAGCATTTCGAACTTTGCACGGTAGTCACGACCGGCATAGGATATCAAGCACATTCTCATTTCAATCTAAAGTTTTTTCTATCTGTCAACTAATCTATCGGGGTTCTATCTGAAGTCAATCAAATTTGTGTTACTAGTCCCGAGGACTAACCGGTCAAATTAAAGTGATCCAGTAACCACACCCTTTCATTGGAACGCAAGAACTGTTTCACTTTAGAAATAGGTGTGGCGGTGGTACTGTTCAGGTCGAACCATACTGTACAACCATATAATCATATAACCATATCATCAACCTTTTGACAATTTTAACACTTTTTAAATTTAACAGGATACAGGCAACTGGGTACCCTGTGGTGAAACTGGCCCCGAGCCAACCGAGTTCACGGTCAAGGGCTTGACTCCGAATCACAAGTACAAGTTCAGGGTGCGCGCTGTCAACAAGGAGGGTGAATCGGAGCCACTGGAGACAGATGGCTTTATTGTAGCGAAGAATCCTTACGGTACGATTTTTTATAAAAAATTGTAACTTTTTACAGTTTTTTTTATACTTCATGATGTTTTGCAAAATAATTTTGACGGAATATTTTTGGCACCAAAGTCACACTATCTTTATTTATTAAATTAGGTAAGTTGTTAATAGTTGATCAACCCACATCTACAAAATATTTTAGTTTTCTACCTAGACAATCAGTGGTAGACACTGATATTATTATGTCAGACATCAACAACCAGTATCATCAATAATATAACAGATCCCAGAAAAGAAATGGTAATATATACCAACAAATATACCAACAAAATTTAAATTAGTAATTTTTAGACTTAGCCAATAACAGCTGTATTATTTTCCTAGATTTAGAAATGTATTGCTATGTTATCCTACATCTATGATTTTTTTACAGATCCACCCAAGGCACCAGGCAAGCCCAACATTACGGACTACGACAACATGTCGGTCACATTGCAATGGGAACCGCCTTCAGACAACGGTGGCAGGCCAGTTCTAGGCTACGTCATCGAGATGAAGGACAAATTCACAGCCGATTGGGTTGAGGTAAGGACGCTTCCTATGACCTCCTGGGCTACGGAGCTAAAGTGACCTGTAGGATAACTTCCTTTCTTGTTGTACCCACTTTATAATAGGATATGAATAAGACATAACACTCATCATCTTCATTGGAATTTAATGTCCATCTGAAGTTATTATTATGTCTAGGCAAAAGCGTGTGGCTATTTCTTTTTTTGAGCCGCTCTCGAATTCCAAATCTGAAATCGGAATGTAAGTATACTTAAGTCCTGTCACACGACGTGATTTCAAAAATAGGAGCCAAGCCCGTACCAAAATTTTTAATCATCATTTTTATTGAAATACCTTTTTCTTCAATTCTTTTAAAGGCTACCTTCGACTGGTCAACGCCGGACAAAACGACATTTCAGGATCTGCCAGTCCGTAATCCGTATATAGGGACTAATAAGACTGATTTCAAATTATTTTGCAGGTCCTTAAAACGCAAGACACGAAGACTGAAGCTAAGGTCGAGGGTCTTAAGGAGAAGATGATCTACCAGTTCCGTGTAAAGGCCTACAACAAAGCCGGCGTGGGTGACGCTTCTGAACCCACCGAGAACCATCTTTGCAAGCATAGGAACTGTAAGTACTTAATTTTGTTTTTAGTGAAATAGCAAGCGAGCATTCTGTTCCCCTGATTGTACGTGGCTACTACAGCCTATGGAGATCTGTAATCAACCTCAGATAAGATCAAAGTTTTATCTGAGCTTGGCCACAGATGCATCGCTGCTCTTGAGAGCTAAATTTCCGCCTCGGATAAATATATCTCCCTTAAGACTCTCATCAAACCATCTCTGTTTAAGAGATTAACATCACTGCGATTAGGCAGAAATAGGTGTGGCAATGGTTCCTGAGAAATCGAACCACAATGATACGAAGACAAAAACCTCCATTAGTGGACGCCTGTGTTCAGCGACGGACTGCAAATTGGTATTGGTACCAATCATCATCAGTCCTATTTCCACAATTTGATATTGTTGATGATATATTCTGCCCCTGCAAGTTCTTCCTCGTAAAAATAACATGTTTAAAATGAATTCTGTAAGGCATTGAAAACAATATTCTGATAAAATAAAACCTTAGGTATAGCAATGATCGATTGTTTTCTATATTGTTTGTTATTTTACAGTGAAACCGCGCATCGAGCGCAGCACTTTCAAGTCTGTCATCATCAAGGCCGGCCGTACGCACAAGTGGTCCGTGGACGTCATCGGTGAACCACCACCGGAGACCACATGGTAAGTACTAAAGAATTGTAATATACATTTAAAACCCAAATTCGAATAACGTATTAAAGTTATATCTGAATGTGCGGTGCAAGTATATCAGTTGCGTTGCTACCCTGGTGGAGTTGGTATACGTCGTAAAAGTCTTCAAATCAGAACACAATAGCACGTGATAAACTTAACGTACGCAGCTTTCACTTATTTATATAAATGTATTACACGAAGCGTACACAAGTGAGAAAATTCCACAATATACAAATACCATGAAAATAAAATAAATATAAAACATTCCAAAAAATTAGAAATCTTCCTTGGAAATGAAGTTTTTTGTAACAGTCCTGAGATCAGAGTGTACATTTGAAAGATAAATCTGGTGTGCACAAATTAAATAATATAAATATTTGTTTATAGATATGTACATACAAATATATTAAAACATATAAGATATATACATATTACAAAGAACCACATATACAGAGATACTCACCTATTACATACAGATTGATTGCTGTAATTTTTACACAGAAACCTATCACGTATGTGATAAAAAGTAGCGAAACATCCAATCCCGTGAATTCATCTATATTTGCATAACATCTGACGAATCGGTTCAAACGTGTTAATCGATACACATACGTAAATCCTTCCCAGGTCTTGGCGTGAGAACATAAAACTGGTGAACACCGAACGCATCAAGATCGAGAATACAGATTACCACACCGATTTCACCATCGTCAACGCGGTGCGCAGAGACACCGGGAAATACACGCTGCGCGCTGAGAACTGCAACGGTTTCGATCAGGAGACTGTGGAACTTACTGTTCTCAGCAAGCCTAGCGCGCCTAAAGGTATGATTTTTAGCAGACTTCCCAAAGATAAGAATGATAAATATTTTGAGCGTTACAAATAGCCCATGTTCCCTTTTTTAATTTCTGTGTCTGTGTAAAGTCGGGAAGATCAGTTTAAAATTTGTTTTTAAGATAAGCAAAGATGTACAATATAATAACATTAACACAATATAATAATATTCTTTCCAAGTTACTACGTTTGCCTTCAGCGAGCTTTAGTTATAAAGCTCGCTGAAGGCAAACGTAGTAACGCGCATCAGAAACTGACATTTTAATTTCAGTTGTTTATATATAATTATGATTTCTTAAAATCTGCATTTGATTTGACTTAGAAATGTAAATTATAAAATACTTCAATATAATTTATGGATTTATTTTATTTTGTACCCCTAGTTATTCATGACATTCGCTTATTTGTTCTGGATAATGGTCTTTATATAATACATCATTGGTCTCCAGGTCCTCTGGAAGTGTTTGACATCCACGCCGAAGGCTGCAAGGTGAAATGGGAGAAGCCGGAAGACGACGGTGGCTCACCGGTTAAGGAATACGAGCTGGAAAAGATGGACATGGCAACTGGCAAATGGGTCCGCGTTGGCAGGTTAGTTTGAAAATCTTCTTCTTCGCTCTTAAAATTTCGAAGAAGCATACTTGAAGATTTTTTAAATTGTGAGGGCTTATCATTTATTGTTAAGCTTTTCTTGATTTATTCAAATGTCGCTCGTAGCTTTAAGGTATTTAGTATGCAAAATATTTTAATAATTAATACCCTAAATCTCACAGTTAGTCCTAGATATCCGACTTTGTATCTGAAGTGGCTAAAACGTGTAGCCACTTGGGATCACATTTAGTAATTTACTATTTTTTATTAAAAACAATGAAAAGTTACTACCGCCAATATAAGAAGCAAATATACATTAGTAAAATATAAATAAATAAGTAAAATATTTTTAAGTTACTAGTGAAAATACAATACCTTATGTTTTTAGGGTTGCTGGAGACAAGAAGCCTCTAGAAATGGAGGTTACTGGCCTGGAGCCTGGTCACCAGTACAAGTTCAGAGTAACGGCCGTCAACGATGAGGGAGACTCGGAGCCTTTGGAGACAGAGCGTCCGATACTTGCCAAGAATCCTTTCGGTAAGAGCATAATTGTATTGTATGAGTAATACTCTACACCACAGTAATAATAATAAATTAACAAAGCTATTGTGATAATCAAAGAAGTATGAAAAGCGTTGTATGCAGATATTTTTGAATTGATAAAATACATTGTATGCAATTTTGAAGAAGATTTAAATATAAATTTAGAAACGCATAATAAAATCAACGCACGAAAAAAGAGTAAAAAGAGTAATTACTTGAGAACGATAGACATTAAAATATGCGTGGTATCTATTTATACAGATATTGACGTATACCTACATAATACTTTAATGCAAATAATCTATCCACAGACGTGTCCGACAAGCCCGGCAACGTGGAAGTTGCTGACCATGACAACCAGAGCGCGGAAATCAAGTGGGACCCACCCAAGTCCGACGGTGGTGCCCCTATTCAGAAGTACATCATACAGAAACGCCCCAAGGGCGGCGATTGGGAGAACGCTGCGGAGGTAAAAGCAATGGTTTTATTGTTAGTTGGATGTGGTTATCATAACTGGTCAAAAACCTGTAGCAATGTCGGACGGGATCGCGTGTTAAGTGGAAGATGATCCTTGTAGTCTTACTTATATTATAAATGCGAAAGTTATTGAGGATGGATAAATAAATAACGATTCTACACTCATAGCCCCACAGTAGGATTTCCTCCTGTGTCGTGGGCACCATGAACATACAAAGACGAATACGTTTACACCCAGACCCAGAAAAGAAATCTAAATTCTTCATTCAAATGTCTGTCTGACCGAAGATCGAACTCGGAACCCACTTCGGGTCATACCGGTACGGTGACCGCTCCGCCACGCAGGTCGTCAATGATGGATGTTTGTTCCTCTTCACGCAAGAAAAACTGATAGGATTTAAATAAACTTTTCACACAAATAGTTTGTGACCTGGATTGACATATAGGTTACTCTTTACCGTAGCAAACGTGACCCAAGCGGGCGTGACCTTAGCGGCGAAAATATGCTGTTAAACGTTAAAAATAAC
>DWTU01000729.1:0-15621 GCA_018251515.1 Cecropterus confusis
TTAAGTCCTACATATTGTTAATTCAATTAATTATACCACCTATAATACTTATTTCAAAACATGTGACACCTCAGACATGTTTTTCTTATAACACTTAAGTTATTTTTTCGTCTGATGAAGTCAATCTAACGCGAGATGCGCACTAAGCAGAACCTTAATTCGCCAAAAATAATAGCTTTTAATTTTACCTTCTTTATGATTTTAAAGTAATTAATTTCAGGAATAGCAACGCATCAGTGGCCAACCTGAGATAAGACTCTGATCTTACCTAGGGTTGACTACAGATCCGTTAGCGGCAGGAGCATTCACCATCAGGTGGACTGCATGCTCCTTTGCTACTTCAAAAAAGAAGACTATAAAACAGACTTATAGGTACCGCAATGAGAAAGTAACAATGATTTACGAAGATACAAATAAAATATGAGTGATATCTCGGAGAGGGCATCATTTGTCTCGGCTGTAGCAAATCTAGCGCGAGATGTGTTCCCACTGAGCCGAGCCTCAAATCGTCAGGAAACTCGCCTTCTGCCTCGTTTCACTCGTCCTCATTTATAATCTGTAATATTTGGGCTAAGTTTTGTTTCTCCTCTTTAGTGTTATTTATACAACTTGCAGGCTATATTTTTTACACGATTGAAGTAGGAATAAAACGTTATCAACAGAGTCTCTATTATTTGAAGCCATGTCTGTATGCTTGTATACTTTGTAGAATAGGAGTGGTAAATGCACTCGTAGGACAAAAGCTGCTATTTTTTATATACGGATTTAACAAACGTGCATGTTGTCCATCTCCAAGCACGTTCATATAAATCAGGGTTTTATATTAATAGACGCGTTATTTCTCCCGAGGATTAAAATGGTTGCCTTATGTGAAAATGAGCCGGCTACCACTGTTTCGACGTCACACAAAAATTGCTTCACGCTAGAAATAGGTACGGCGGTGGGACTTCCCCCGTCGAACTACATTGGTTCTACCACCTTTTAAACCTTGTATCCTCTTTAATCTTTATTAACACATAATAATATTTGGTTGTCACTTGTCAGTCGGATCAAGACAATTACATTGCCTTTTATTCAGAACTTTCTATGCAACGAAAATATGATAGATGATTTGATTAGATAATACTATTTAATAAACTTTACATAATGCCAAATATGTAAGACTCAGTTACGTAACAAAAGATAGAAAACTTGGCCATTCTGCTCGAATATACTATAATGTCGTTATTCCATTGTCGTTATCAGATAGAAAGTACAAGAGTTGTATCCGTAGAGGTTGTCTAACCCGGCTGGATAATAACAAATATAACGGATGAGCTTCGATGGTGCACGGTGCAATGTAGAATAAACTTTATGCAAACAGTAGTTCAAATTGTCTATCCGTGAGTTAGAACCAATTATTTATTAATAGCATCCCGAATGCTGTTGAGCAATGCCCGTTCCGTGCCTTTCTCATCTAAGATCCTTACATCATTGAAAATCCTTCCGACTGTATCCGTATGTGGAATGAAAAGAAGCTCTTAATTTTACCCCTTTGATGAATTCCTGAAGTATGGGAAGAAGTATTCCTGAAGCTTGATTGAAGAAGCAGTCGTAAACATTGTTACAGTTAGAACATCTTGTGATTTTGGTCTCAGTTCAGTCAACTTTCTTGGTCTCAAGACCATCGCATATTTTTTGTTACGATGCAACAATATCTATATAGCTGTTTAAAATAAAATGAAGAAAGATAAAAGAAAATTGAGCGAAATGAAACCACTGGTTGCATTATGTGTACTATGGTGAGCGTTGCACGGCGCGAGCCCTCGCGAGCGCTACTCCGACCGACTTCGTGCGCCGATGCCCGATAGAAAAGGAGACGTACACGATTGGCACCGATGAACTCACAGCTTCGCTACGAATAACGTTATATTTATATTTAATTTCTATTTGCGTTCAACTGAGTTGTTTTGCTACTCTATCGGGTCGTGTTGCTTTGTTTCCAATTATGGCTGAACAAAATTGATTTTGGTTTTACGTAAGTCCGTTGTCTGAGCTTCGAGCTATTGCTCTGAGCGTTATGTAAGCGAATATTCGAAGACACTAACAGCATTAATATTCATATTTTATCTTAGCTACATATTTTTTGCTTTTTGTCGAATTTGACATACTGATAACATAGGACCGGAAATTACTATGATTAATATAACTGTGACTTGAGGATTTAAACCGAGCGAAATTATTTCAAGTAAGCCTATGTAGGAATGTCACCTATATTACGTAAACCTGATTCGAGATTAATTACCTTACTTGTCTATTGTGATAATTTAAATACACTCGTATCTTTCAATCATATACTTATTTATAGGAGAAATGTATTACGAGATAATTTCAGTGCAATACTGTTTCAGAAGTACTTGTAGTCTTTTAAAACGTGCTTGCAGATTGATCGATTTGTGTGTTAAAATTGACGTACATTAATTCCATTCTACGTGACGTATCCATTATATTCTCATAGAACATGATTAAGTATTAGACAAAAATGTGTCTATTACATTAGACCACTGTCAATCATGTGACAACGTAAATTGCCAGGGATTACTTTCGAAGCCATAAATTAATGTCATAGATTGGAATATGTGAGATCTTATTATGATGTATACAAAAACACCTTTCGCTTTACCATAATTACTTTTGTATATCCGAACCTTTCTTTTTTGCTTTGTACTAAATAAGTTTGCATGTTAACAACTTATCATCGTAAAGCTTTCATAGTTGAATTATGTAAATACGTGCCATCTAATAATACATATAATTTGTAATGTAATATTTAAAAATGTAGTAATGTAGAAGACCACATTACGCTTCAGTTGCTCGTATTACATACTTATCATTTTCACATCGGTATTTTATCTCGCGCAACTAATCTGAATACACATTCACCATTACCTGCCTTTTGTGTTGGCTTGGACCTTTCTCCTCTAATTCATTCCATCAGTCTAAATCAATCTGCGTAATGATCCCATATGCCCTAGCTCGAGTTTCTCCCATTCTGCTTTCATGGCAGCCGGCAGCCAAACCGCATAAACACAATATAGACAATCAGCGCGGGCGCAGGAAAGGTACGTTGCGGTTTACATCCGCGCCACGGGCATTCGTACGTCGATCTTGAAAGTGAACCTGTGAAATGAGTTATTGAAGCGCGACCGTGGATACGATACCCTGCGAACATGATCGTCTAATTAACTTATACGTTACTCAACTTTAACGGGCGTATCAGTTTACTGTATTTTGTTGACCCTGTCCAAGTTCATCCAGTCGCATAGTTTGTCTTTAATAAGGTACTCGTGTTTTTGGGATTATTTTGACCATTCTACTGGTATGCTTGACCAATAAAATGACGCCCACAAAATATTTCACGAGCTGCATCATCCTAACCGTTATGTGAACTTCAAAACAAATACGATCCTTATAAAAGAATTTTATATTATTATAGCATATTAAAGTAGGTTCGAGCATACATTTGACGCGTTCCGCATCTAATTGGCACCCTTGCATACATTTATCACTGTAGGCAGCAAGGTGCGCGATTCAATATGTAGATCACCGGTCTGACGACTATTGGAAAGCCTTAATCGTTCGGGTCCTGTCTAATAATCTGCTGTTAAACTGAAAGCCACATCCCGGTACACTTCGTAGTTTCTAATTTTCTCTTGCTTGTGGTAAATTGGTAGGTCGAGTTGTTACCTGTCGATTTACCATACTCCCAAGGATTAACTTCATTTAATTAAAGGGAATTGAGCAATTAGAATTTCAGACTGATTTCCGATATCTAGATTACCGTTTTCTGGTTGTTCATATCAAGTTACTTATCAGAGCAGTAAATCGTTCAAGATCATTATTTAATTAATTAACATAGACATTATCTGTTAGCTGTAATATACACATATATAGGGACGAGAGAGGAGAAATTTAATCTCTTAACCTGATGTCATAGTGTAAATTCCAATGCAGAATTAATGGTATCATATAAATGTAAATGAGTTTATTAGCAATTCTAATGGTAATATTACGCTCTATTATCTTTTAACTGTTATATTATTCGTTTCATAAATTTGCCTCATTGTTATTCGAAATTTATTCCCTATTAGTAAAGACGGTTGCAACCTGTAAGTCTTGTCCTGAGATTTTAATTAACTCTACTTGAGATTTTATATTGGAGTAAATTAATATTAATTAATCATTCGGTTCAACCTCGGAATGTTCCACAGACTTCAATTATTAATTAGCCTAATAATTAAAAAGAATACGGCTTGACGACAATTTCGCCGTCATTTCTTATCCAGATCAATATGTACGTAAGTGCATGGAGAATCGAAAGTGTTCTCGTAGCGCTGCAATATTGATGAGATCTATTGGTGAAGATAATGGGTAGGTAACGCGAGGGTAAAAATAAAAGGAGTCGGGTATGTGCCAGGTTGCGACTTTCTATTTTTAATCGAGCGGCGAGGAAGCGGGCGCGGGCGCCGGCGCCACAGCCTCTACATCTCGGTGGTTGCTGCGCATTCCGTCAACGCATGCGCCTCGGGCAGCGCGCACGCATGCGTCACTGAGTTTTTAGTTCGGTGCCCTCGATACGTTTGTTTTGGTCTGACTACGTAATGTGATTTGTCGTAACTGAATTTCTTTAAGTTTTATTTTGAGATCCCTACCGAAAATCGACTCTACATTCGATACAAAAATAAATGTAGTCGACAGACCATAATCATCGCATTAATGAAATTGGACAATGACCGTTTCGGAATGCGCTAGGCAGATTAGCCGGCCAGTGCAAAGTTGATTGATGTACGACTCTAGCGCCCTTTATAGAGTGCTAACCGATCGATTCTTCACTAGAAATAGCCTCTTTAGGCAGTAATCTCGTACCGGTTTTAGTTGGGAAATGGGTGTTATAAGGAGGAAAAAACGTAAGTGGTTTCGCTCGAAGTGCATTTAACTCATGTTTTGAAGTTGTTTCGATTATTTAATGCTATATTATTTTCCTATAATGTTTAGTTCTTTCATTTCTTGTTAGGCAATTGCATTTTATTTGTGTATGCAGTCATTGTGTTTCGTGCTCATATTTAGTCAAAATGTAAGTTAAAAAGTTATTCACCCCAAGCTTTGCGTGGGTTTATAAACTGTCATGTAAACAACTTTTTAAGACGGTCGTGTTTTTTATGGATTATGAAAAATATTATTAATCCTTCCATGCATAAGTAAAGAGTTTAATGACACATCTCATAAAATGGATCAATTTGATACTTTGATTATAAAGACTATCGAAGTCTGACAAAAACATTTCTTGAGTCGGATATTCAATTATTTGTTGAAGTCTATAAAAAAGGCGATAGATAGTTTTTCGGTAATTAATCCTGAGAACGTGTTGCATATTTCGCTTCCGCATTCTATTTTATTTATGCAATATGCCACTTATCTACGAGTATGTACTTTAGTTAATAGAATAGATTACAAAGTTATTTCTCTATATTATACGACAGTATAGTAAGGAAAAGTAATTTGTTTCTCCGGGACACGTTGATGATAGTTTTTATACTGTCCATAATGGAGGTCTGTGCATTTTATGAAAAGGATAGGTATGATATGAGATGTATTGATATAAGCGGCAGTATTAAGTACATAATGCAAAGTTATCCTAAAAATAAAATTTTAATTATATAAATGTACATTAGGTTTTATTATAGATTTGTTTGGATATACTTTTTCATTGTATTTAATTGTAATCGTTTTTATTATTTTTATTAATTATTTGAATTCATTTTTGATTCAAAACACTAATCGCATTTGCGATATCAAGTATATAATATAGTTCACATTTGGAGAACTTACTCCATGTACCTTTAAGCAGCTACTTATTCACATGTACACTTACAGAGATGACACGCAAAAGCAAATTAGAAATCACTACATTATATCCAAGTAATTAGCATATACAGTAAATTTATAACCCAAGGCCATTAAGTAACTGCGTTCAATATGTAATTTATTCTTCGCATCCACATGTTCTGCTAGCTTCTGCGGGGCACCTGCGTCGTATATGCAAACTTCATTATAATTACATATTAGCAAAGTGTAGCGCATGTTATTACAGCGCACTCGTCCAATAATGCTAAATGGTCTACCGCTTTTGTTCAATAGGCCATACGTAATATGTTTTTATGGCCACCAGCGGGGAATAATGACATACGAGTGTGAAGGTGATACAGTAGTAAGTTGTTTGCGATGTGGTCATCGTTCGCGTATTTGGGCGTGTTCTAAGGTAGTACGATCTTCAATGTTATTGTAACTGCGCAACATGATGTTGTTTTTATGGTGAGGCAATTTTCACGAGATGTTCCATCGATTCAGTACGGTTTTTTTTATTGTGAAATATTTAAGCACTTAGTCACAATTGGTTTGATACTTGACTAGTTGGATATTCACTAACTCAGTAGTGTTTGGAATACGTACGTAGTTATGTAAGGAAGTTAAGGTAAGGTCACAATATTTAATACTTTTTTTGTATAATATAGAAGTAATAAACGAGCATGCGGCCCACCTGATGGTAAATGGCTTCTGCCGTTCAAGAACTTTTCTAATCAAACCCTGATAAAGTAAGTCTTGTCTGAGGTTGATCAAAGATGCGTTGTTGTGACCTCTGAAGTCGAGTATACTTGTGTAAAGATATAATATATGTATCAGTTTCTATATTTACATTGTATATCAGCATTATTCAACACATTTTATTTCTCAGCTATATATTAACTCTTTACTATTATGTAATTTCCAATACAATTTTATGAATTGTATTTTATTGTACCGGATATTAAGACTGGATACAACACAAATATTCCACGAGTGGCCTTAAACGAGTCATCCGTTCAATATTCAGTGCAAAAACAGTTGCTCAATGCGAAAAAACTTCATTGGAACGTGATGTAAATAATAATCTTGAAGTAATTTGAATATTTTACCGTATTCGCTTCACAAGTGTATGGAAACCAATGGGAATGAACGTCTAGACTTTTGCCGTTTTTTAGTCTTTTTGTTACCCATAACTATATTGCCGGAAAGTTCCCGCAAACCATAATTTACGTTGTTTATGTATCTTTTTGCATGACTATAAATTGTATTTATACAAATTTACATCAAATAAAAGCTTATTTGATTGGAAAAACCTTAGCTATAAGTTTATACTTTTGTATAAGCTTGGATAAAGACTTTAAATTCAAAACTTAAATGCCAAGAGGTTGACAGACATACACTGAATGCTTCCAAGTACCTACTGTTTCACCCGTTACACACATTAAATTCAATTACCTCTATTAATATATCTCGTAACTATCCACCATTAAGCTTTTACCCCTCATAGCAACAATTTCCTACATTTCTTCTCTACCTTTTCACCGATTAGGCGGCCGGCTTCACATAGCTCTTTAAATTGCAATAAGACGTTTCGCAATTCTATCATTGTTACATGTGCGATAAAATGGGATTATCCTACTCGACTTTCACTCGGCCATTACTCTCCGGCTATAAGTAAATTACCATCAATCCAAGAAAAGAGTGTTTCCCAATGAAATAAGACTACCGACTGATAAACGATAGTCACGAATCCCTCTGTTAACTATCACGACTCGTTCTAGGGTACACAATGGTGGCGTTGTTCCATTAAGGTTACAGTGGGGTGAAAGTATTCCGACTGATTGGCTATTGTGGTGAGCGATGCAGGACGCGGATCTGGCGACGGTTCTGGATCATGATTTCACTGCGCTCTATTCATTTATCTCGACGTACTGATTGTCGTGCGAACGCTACGAGCTGCCATAAGTTCATTTATTATTCAATTCAACCGAGAGGTCGCATTGAAGACTGCGGCAAGTGAAATTCACTTGTATGGGAACGTATTCCTACACCATTTGTCTTCTTATTGAATTTGTAATCGTAAAATGTGAAATGAAATCTACACGGCCCAACATAATATTACGAAAGACAATGGAATTGACTAAACATTTATACGTAGGGTTACCTTCGCAATGGTTAATAAAAAGCGGTTTTTAGATATAGTAGCCATGGACGGTACTTAATCTCTTAAATAGAAAATTTAGTACATGTAATTGTAACATGCAATGGTCGTGACCAACATTTTATGCTCGTGATCACAGTACAGTAAAGTGGCGACCTTGTAAATGTAATGCACTGCATCCTTACATACCATTGTTCACCTTTAATTGTCACCGGGTTAATCATTATTATTCTAGCGGACTTTTTCAACCTCCCACAATCAATTAACAAGGGACAGGACTATTGCGTAGTTCAAGGGTTTATATGCAGTTATTTGTTTAATTTAAAATATTCGTCTACTACGCCAAAAATAAAGAACAGTGAATGTGAACGCAGCCTTATAAGTAAATTGTTTTTGTTTGTTTAACTGTATAATACAAAAATATAAAATTCATTTTTGTTATTAAGTATATTTTCAGTCATAACATTTCATTCTGGCTTCAAAGTTAATTCGGAACGACTTGGTAAATACTATACTTCCTTTTACTAAACTTGGTAAGAAATAGATGAAACAAATTTTACTTTTGTTATTGATTATATTTCTTGTTAATAACATTTCATTATGGCTTCATTATGGTAATTAGTTTGGGGTTACATATGGGTATTATATACCCATGTGTAACCTTTTATTAAAAATTGTAAGAAAGAAGAGAAGATTAGATGAGAAACAAAGAAAAAGAGAGGTGATGAATACAAATCAAGTACCACTGGTCACTTTAGTATTCAATAAATTATTCAACTAGACTGCGACGTAACTATTACGTTAACATGTGTCTATACTATCTATACTACACTTACCTGTATTTTTATGTTGTTTCCGTATAAACGAGAAGCAAAAACATGCCCATTACAGACATGTACTAACGTCGATGTAGGTATGTGTAAGCTATTAAGGCAAATGGCGCGATTAGTAACTAATAAAGAGAAGTTCTTACTCGTTTCAATACGAGTATGTCTTTTCCTTTTGTCACCGAGCCAATGGATTCTTGAGTTTTTATCGAGTAATTCATGTGTGAAGAAGTTTCTACCATTCTACATACTATACATACAAGCTGATTCAGTTGTTGTGATCCATTCATATTGTAGCTTCTATCTAGCATCTCAAGTGATTGATATCATATCAACAATGTATGACGTCTAGATTATGTAATATAGAAGTAGATATGCGGTCAAAATATTTTTTTTTAACATCTTTGAATGATTGTGGACTAAAATTATCAGTATTTTTTACATTTTAATATTAAACGGGTACTCACAATACGCCGTTTTTAAATTTATTTTTGCTGATATTTGGATCGTAGTCACGAGGAAACTGAATACAAAATAAATCCTAATTCAGAAATATATCGTTGTAATATAAAATTATCTGAGTGTGCTCGTATGTCTGACCAAAGATGCGCTACGATCACATGACATAGGTAAATAGAGGATTTTGACACACACATTTAGCATCAATGAGTCATTCCTAAATCAAGTTTATTACTGATAAATCCGGATTAAGTCCTAGAAAAACCGTATACTCTGCGACTGCTTTTTTCCGTTAACACAATCTTAGGAATTTTGTCGTAATTGAAAATACTGGATCGTCAAGATATTACTGCGTTTTATTTATAAATATAAGTTATTAAATGATAAATAAATATTAAATATCTACGACACCACTAGTCTCGATTAAGTAGAATAGTTATTCATAATGCGTTGTTTTTACACGCATATTATTGTACAGAGCGAAATAACGGTTCCATTATTAATTGAGTCGGTAAGACTGACGTGTTGTTTGGCGCAGCGGATACCATACCGGTCTGACATCCAGAGGGTTCCGGATTACATTGTCGGCCAGGCATACTTCAAAATGTTCAATTAAGTGTTCTTTTCTGGGTTTGAATGTTGGTTTATCTGTCCATATGTCTAATATAATACGATATTTTTGTAGAGTTACGAATGTGGAAAGCGTTATTTACATCTACATTATGAATTAGCATTGAACACGAGCTGTTGATTGCACGGAATTTTAGAAAATGTATCCGCATAAATGAAATTCTTCACACAAAATTTCTTTGTTTCCAGGTGAATCTGTATCGGCCGACAGCGAAGCCCGTATAGTGAACGACCAGCGATGTATAGAGGTCCGGATAGCTCGCGCGGCGGGCGGTTTGGGGCTCAGTATAGCGGGCGGACGCGGCTCCACGCCCTACATTGGAGACGATGACGGCATCTTCATATCACGCGTCACGCCCAACGGACCTGCGTACCTTGCTGGGCTCAGGGTAAGCATCCCAAGGAGCCTATGTTTTGTTATAGGACCTAATAAATATAGTTCCATTTGTGAATTCATTGAATTAATCAATCACATAACATTTCTTTGTAGATTTAATATAGTCTGAATACTATTAATGCTTTTTTGTTACCTTTTTATCTAATAATTATTCAATGAACTTAATTGGAAAGATGAGAAAAATGTCTGATTGTTATGATTCCTGCCCAAAATAAAAGTATTAATGTTCCTTAAATTCCAGTTTAAAAACAAAACTATGCACGTCAATTTAATGTTTCGTGACACTCAACAAACAAACAAATCCAATTTGATAATCGTGTACAAATAGCAAATAGTTTATTTTACCATCTATTTCATTAAGATCATGGCACTTAAAATAATTTTGAGGTTTTAAATGTATAAGCATTACTTATAAGTATGTAGGAAATAAAAATGTTTTTTTTTTTTATTTATACAATATAATATTACATTATTACACTATTCTTCTTGTCACAGGTTGGCGATAAAGTGCTTTCAGTTAATGGCACGTCTGTCGTAGAGGTTGATCATTACTTCGCGGTAGACGTGTTGAAAGCGAGCGGACCCACCCTCACACTCGTTGTCACCAGAGATTCGCCTACTTCTACGAGGTAATGAAATAATTCATTTTTAACGAAATCGATTTTCATCCAACGATTGCAATAATTGGTGTCTGTTTGATATCTATTCTACAAGTTTTTATTTTGAAGATGAGTTTTTACACTATATTATACCCTTCTTTTTGCTTATAGAACTCACAGTCGAGCAGCAAGTGGAGCAAGCCATCATTCGGTCTCAAGCACAACGGATACAGTATCGACATTAGAAAATGGACAGGTGTTTAAAATTTTTTTGTTTGACGTACACAAATGTAACAAAATTATTTCTTATAAAGTTAATGTATATTATGTGAATCAATGATATATCATAAATATAAAAAGGACAGGTGTGTAGAATTATTTATATATACGCAAACGTAATTTACGTTCATTGTAAAGTTATGTAAATTATATTTAAAATCACTGGTATGATTTAAATAGACTAAAAATAAATGTTAAAAATCAGTGGACGCTCATTATTTAACGAAGCGGTTTTTTTTTTCTAAGATTTCAACCGGACGAGGCGTGCCCCAAAAACCATTAATCATCAGCAACCAGTACGCGCAAGAGTTCGAACCAGAGTACAAGGAGCAAAACGTACCGACGACGACAGTGACTAACATAACGACACCTTCCGCGAACTCGGTGAACTTCAGCCCTTCACCGACACAGGCGCAGGTGACCACCAACTACCAACGACTGCAGGCGTCTCCTCCGCCCACCACACAACCATATGTACCGCCCGGTAAGTTGAAGTTGAAACCGCACGGTTTAATACTGTGATTCATAGAATTAAAAAAAGAACGAATTTAACATCATTGTCATTCGTCCATTTTATGCAATTTAAAAAAAAATTGGGAGATATTATGTCATACTGTAACAAAAACAACCCTTGATAGTTTAGTTGTCGAGTAGTGTATAATACAGGAAACTATACTACCATAGATATAAAGAGAAAGAGAAAGAATTAACTTCACTACATAAAAAAACGTCATTTCTTGATTCTTTTTGCAAATAATACAATTAGAACGAATGCTATGAATCAACAATCACTTACAAAAATCAAACAGAAAGGTCTTCACAAGGTATTGATTTGTGCGTATAATAAAATTTATTCTTCATTTGATGCAATAATGAATGTCATAAATTCTTGATGAATTCTATTTAGGCTTATTTTACATTTGATGCCATAGTTTGACTAACCCCTTATTATCGTTAATTAGCATACCAGCAGAAGGTTCTGGTGCATACAACCCTGATCCGCGACGGTGCTGGGTTAGGCTTTAGCATCGCGGGCGGTAAGGGCTCCCCGCCCTACAGGGACGACAGCGACGCCATATACATATCGCGAATCTCGCCGCAAGGCGCCGCTGCGAAGGACGGCAAGATGTTAGTCGGAGATAAGGTTGTATCGGTGAGTTCTTGTATTTGTGTATGAATTTATAGATCTCTTGAAACATGCAATTGAGTCAAATCTTTTATGTAGGTAATAATATGAGAGTGATTCTACTATATTTTATTACTAAAATTTAATTAAAAACAATTGGAAGTCTAATTGTTTTTAATTAAATTTTAGTAGTGTTTAGCCCCCAAATAAAATCGTACGTAATCTTTGTTAAGTCTCGTGTAGGTCCCTCTTTCTTTTGGATCTTTGTTAAAACTACTATCATTATCATCTTAAAAGTTTTAACTTGCTACAGCTTCAACAACGGCGTCGTTATGAATTACATGAAATTTAATAGATTATGTTGTTATTTTCAGATTAACGGCGTAGATATGGAGAACGCTCGACACGAAGCCGCCGTAGCTTTGCTTACCGGTCACGAACGATTTGTGAGACTTGTCCTACAGCGGACAATCACACCCGAACAAGGTACTATCATAATATAATACTTTTTTAGTATAAAATAATACATTCTCCGTTTTTACCCTAAATAATGCAATAAATGATTTCAGGAGAGATGCTTCCTCGAAAGTCTACATCGGAAGATGTGAGAGAGCACAAGACGAGCCTGACGAATGTGAACATTACAACGGCACCGAAACCCACCGCGAATCACATCAGCACACCTATTGTGGGCAACCACACCACACCTATCGTTGGAAACCACAGCACACCAATCGTGGGCAACCATAGCACACCAATTGTGGGCAACCACAGCGCACCCCTCGTGGGCAACCACACCGCACCGAGAGTGCCCACGCAACTCACGACCACACAAACACAACCGCGCACACAACCGCAACCGCAAACCGCGTACGCACCGACATCTACTGTACCACCGCAACCGGCACCAAGGAAACTAAGTCAAACAAACGGGCAGGTGAGGTTTATATGTCGCTTTTCGTGTACGCTTTTACGTCCCTCCAGGGCTTGGGATGGTCCATGTCAATGTGAAGGTACCATGCAAATATGTTTATGGTTGTGGAAATTCAAATGTAAATTTTTTGATCTTATGTTCCAAAAATGGTGCATATAATAGTTTGAAGAAAAATATGTTATTGTATATAAAACGAAGCTTCGCCCCTTAATATGCTTTTAGTAGCGTAGCGATCCAAGATTTCTAAATTACCTATTATATTGACTTCAGGCGGGCAACAAACCGGCAACTAACAGTACGAGCACGCCTCTAACTCCCGGCGCCAATAAATTGCACGGCTCTAATGACGACGTATTTGACGATATCCAGGTAAGTCCGAGACATTCCCTTCGCTCAATACAGTTTCGCGGGTGACGGTCATAGAACGGTTTAACACGTTCACATCCACGCTTACGATATCTCGCTTTCGCCACCGTGTTTCGTACTACACTGTCATTTCACATCATAGTAGTTGTTAGTCGCTTGGAACGTCCGACCCGCGGGGGTTCCGGAAGACGTCGCATCCGCTACGTTTCGAAATACCGAGCTCATATTTCGCCACGTAAGGGTGCGTTGTCGGACGGGACCTCCATTCGGTGTCGGGCAAGCTTAGTAGTGCGAATTAGTAGCGTCTCGAATGCATCGCCACCATCATACTAGTCTAGGTCGGATCGTATGAACCGACGCGTCGCACCCGGATATCGGATGCAACGTGGCCCGATAACCGGGTCGGGCGTCCACTGTACTGGGGCCTTATTCACTATGACTTAGGTACATAACGCGCACGGTCACGTTATTGCATAAGCTACGATTCAACTACTTGATTTCTACGTTTATGTGTTTTTATCGAAATATATACCTTATAGTTAATTGTAAATAAAATCATACGGAATTGTAAGATTGCCCATTAAATATTGCCGCAAGTTATTTTTAATAAAATCTGCACGATTTGAATTGTCAAAATTACGTGCTTCTAGCTAGTGCATTAGGAGGAATGTATGGAAAACGCAATGACAATCTGTCGATAAAAAGGGAAGAAAGTATTGTCTTTCGTAGAACCACTTTCAATTTCAATATTTGGGAAGAGAGGTCTCACGATCTCTCTTGCGGCGTTTAAGTTTCGTGTAAGTCTGCCGCGTCACCGGCAAGCATACGCGGCGTCATAGAGAATAAAGCCCCTGATGCGATGTGAACGTGTTGACCGCGCAGCCGGCGCGGCCGATGACGAGCGAGGAGTTCCAAGCGATGATCCCGGCGCACTTCCTGGGCGGCAAGCGGGAGCCGCCGGAGCCGACGCGCGGCGTGCGCGTGACCGTGGAGCGCGCCGCCGCCACGCTGCTCCCGCCGCCGCCCGCCGCGCCCGGCCGCGTCACCGAGACCATCACCAAGTCCACCTTCACCGAGACGACGGTCACGCGGGTCACCGATAACCAACTCGTCCAGCCGCTCATCATCGAAGTAAGAACCGATCACGACTCACGACGACCACTGTACATAATGCCGTCGCACGTTGCGCTTCATATTATTATGTATCCGCTGTCATTTAAGAAATAAAAATTATGCCAATATTTTAGTACATATAAATAAATTTATTGTATCGATTGTAATATATGGTTTGATCGCGCCGTAATACAAAACGGCATGAAGTAGGATACACTTAATTATTCCGTATTATTTATTCCGTAATGTGAAGGATAATGTTAATGTAAGAAATCATTCAGGAAAGACTGATTCAATCATGAAATCATCATAACATACATTATCGAATAAATTATTTTATATATTATATAATTTATTAAATTAAAATATACACTAAGTGTAGGAATTTATACGTGGAAAATCCACTGTTTTCACACCTCAATGTTCGGCACTACATTTTGATTTAGGTTTAGTAGTTAGTTTGTGGTGATAGTATGCCGGGTGGTACCAGTGTTGTTCGACCGGGGAGGTACCACCGCCACACTTATTTCTAGCGTGAAGCAGTTCTTGCGTTTCGCTGGAAGGATGGTGTTGCCGGCTCACTTATATATAAGGTGATCATCACAGTCTTTAGGAGACCGACTTGAGCTTTAGGCTCGCCATAAAACCCGGTGAATCTGTAAAGGCCAGTAGGGCCAAAAGAGGACCAACACAATTTCTAAAAAAAATCTTTAGTAGTAGCAACGCATCTGTGATCGACTTCAGATAGAACCCTAGTTCTATGTGAAGTTACTTACAGATGTCCATGGGCGGCAGTAACCACTTACCATCAGATGGGCTGCATGCTCGTTGGCTACTTCGGTACTAT
>DWTU01000730.1:0-15617 GCA_018251515.1 Cecropterus confusis
GTACGGAAGTAGCAAACGAGCATGCAGCCCACCTGATGGTAAGTGGCTACTACCGCCTAGGGACATCTGTAATCAACCCTATGTAAGATCAAAGGTAAGTTATCAACGCATCTGTGGCTTATCTAAGGTAAGCCACAGATGCGTTGCTACCCCTGAGGGCTAAGATGGAATGCCTCGAAAAATTATGTCTCCCTTACCACATCCTTCAGAACAGAACACAGTAGCGGATTACACTGCTGTTATTAGGCAAAAATAGGTCCGGAAGCACAACCTCCATACCTACTACTACCTTATAAAATCAGTGCTATGCATTGCTGTGTTCTGGTCTGAAACACGTGATAACGGAAATACACAAAACCGAGGCGTTTTAACTTAGTACTCAGGGGTAGCAACACACCTCTCGCTAAACTCATGTAAGACTGATATAGATGTAGATTACAGATGTCCGTGAGCGGCAGTGGCCACTTACCATTTGGTGTACTACATGCTCGTTTGCCACTACCAAATTAAAAAATGATGTTTCCATTTTTTTGCCATTTTAGCGCTTTACAATTGTTCACCCTATATTTATCCGTGTCAGTCTCATTTGTCATAAAACACCCCAATAAAGTCCTGGAATCTGTATAGATTACGTGACAACCACTTCAATAAACGATGCACTCCAATTTATGTTGTACCTGTTGATATTGGATTGGCGCCAAGAGGAATAAATCCGCGTTGAACGTACCAGATAGTCCAGTGGTTTGATCTCGACCTTGCACGCTGAAGGTCAAAGTTCGAATCCATAAATTTATTGTTCAATTTATTGGCATCCTTATTGGAAATTATTTAGAAACCGTATTTACCTAAACGTAAAAATAATATCTTGGGTAGTAGAATGTCTAAACAAGCAATTGAAATTAAAATATGAACATCAGCTGGTGGAAAAATATGGTTAGAGGGGGCATTTACCTCCTACTTTTACACCTATTTCTTGCGTTTCAGTGGAAGAATATGGTACCGAACGGTACAATATCATTAAGATGATCACCTTAGTCCTCGGAGACAGTACCAATTTTGTGCTTGACTTTGGATAAAACCTCTGTTTTCATAACGTTACTTACGCCTTATACATAAGGCGACCATCTCAGCCGACAGGAGTGACAATACATCTGTGACTGATTTCATATAGAAACGTTGTCCTATTAAGCTTCTTACAGATGTTCATTGATGTCAGTTACCTTCAGTTGAACAGCATGCTCATTTGTAACTTCAATCCGATAAGAAGTTTATTCACTCTCACAATAATGACTTTGCGTAGTGAGGCCGCCCTTCCTAGAAGAAGCAAATCGTAAAACTAGCACTACACATGAACATCAGTTATATAATGGACGTGGTGGTCACGTGGTGGAGCGGTCACCATACCGGTCTGACACGCAGTGGGTTCCGGGTTTGATCCCCGGCCAGACATTTGGAGCATAGACTATGCGAAAATAATGAGTTAAATGCTAAGAAAAATAAAGATAAGGTTCACAATGAGATATTGCTTAGTAGCTGCCCTATACTCCTTTTGAATTTATCTATGGTAGAGTAGAATGGAACAAACTCTGTAGTTATTTATTATAAAAGTTACAAGCTCGAAAGATGAAACGTTTTGAGTATATTTTTATTACATGGCACAGCACTGCTGTTATTAGGCAGATATAGGTGTGGCGGTGGTACTTCCCGAGTCGAACCACGAGGTCTACCTCCTTAAAAGTGAAAGGTGTTCCAGCTTAATAATCAGCATGGCAAGGCATTCCTGACCGATGGTATGGCTAACAATAACATGGTTTTATCAGCTTCCTTAAAGTCTCACAATAAATAAAACACATGAAATGTTACAACTTATGGATTATTAGTATAAGTCTTTATATTCAAACCTAGTCGAAAAACAGATGGGCTATCTAATGGAAGGCAGACACCGTCGCCAATGGACATTTATAAACATAAACATTTACATAAACGCTTTCTACACTCACCGCCCCAGTCTAGGATTTTCTCCTGTCTCGTGGGTGCCATGGACAAATAAAGACGAATACACAAACACTCAGACCCAGAAAAGCAATCTAAACTCATCATTGAGATGTCTTTCTGGTCGGGGGTCGAAACCGGGACCCACTGCTTGTCAGACCGGTATGGTAACCGCTCCACCATGTGGGTCGTCATATTTGCAACACTACAGACGCCAATGCAAGAAGAAATATTTCTGCACCTTTCTTTTAAATAGACATTTATCTTGAAAGAAGTCGTCACGTCTTTGAAGGAAAGTTTAATGTTAAACAAAATAGTATATCATAATAAAGTCACTTAGTTATAACATTTACATTGTATTATTACTTCGGAATAAATCACCTACATAAATTTTATACGTTTTGCAAAGGAATAAACTAATCTTCAATTATTAAAAATGCAATATTGCTCGAAGCTCGCTCAGTTTAATGCCCACTTGTACAGAGCATGGAAGCTCTAGAGAAGCTCCCGGGGCTCTACACATATTAATATTACGTTATCAAGCTAAAGTGCTTCACTTTATTGGAATTTCTAAACTTTGCCTATACAATAAATAAAATTGGAGTGTCTGTTTTTAAACGACTGCGTTAAAAGAAGAAAAATGTTTTTCGAGCGCATGTGTGCCAAAGAAATGCACATAGCATTTCTTTGGCACGTTATAGCCCAAACTGCTTGCTAACGGCTTGTGACATATAAAACTTATATCATTAGATATGTTTCAGTTTTCAGAATGACATACACTATATAATTTAAAAAAATGGCACCTGTAAATTGGGAAAAAGGTGGGGGAGACTTTCTTTATTAACCGACATCCCAAAGGAAATAGGTTATCGATTTGTCACGGTTTTATTGTATATGCCGCTATTGACCGACACGATACGAAAAGCATTGTATGCGGCTAGTTTTAAAATCGGTCCCATTTTATGGAAATTGATAAATTATTAGCAGTTCTTCCAGAAAATTGGAAAAATTCTGACGTCTGCACTCATATACTGGTAGAACATAGTTTCGTCGTTGCGATCTAGCGAGGTATGTTGAGCGGTGATTTCGGGACTATGTACTATGTACTATATACTATGTACTATGTACTGTGTATGTACTAAACTAACATAATATCTTCGAATTATTTTTTACTTTTTTGTGGCATGGAAGTCGGTCTTATTTTTTGCAGATTTTTTTATCACTCCAATATGGGTTTCAAATGAAAGATAATAAATAGAACATTCGAAATATATATATCATAATATTTTTATGTTACTTTACTTTATATTATGTTCTTTTACTATTTTTACGAATTCTCATTAAACTATTAAGTGTTATTAAGCAGGTGGGTTTTTGATTTAATATTTTGAACAATTTTATTTGTTAACTATGTACATACATAGTTAACAAATAAAAGTATGTACAGTACTTGCAACAAAATGCATTTAATCTTATGTAAATGGTTCCTGGTTCTTGTCTAGCTTCTATTTAATAAATAATTTTATTTATTTACCTGCCAGCAACAGTACACATGATTCATTTTATATTAAAACTAGTCTGGTGTAAATGTCAAATATAGACATGAACGATAAGTAAATTTACTGTAAATAACAATTTTTGGATTAGTGTCGACTATCGATTATAGTGTCTGCAACCACTACAGACAACAATCATAATACTTCGTATACTGGTTTCAGTTTGCACAGCTATAAGTATTGCTTAAGATTTAAGATTGTATTTTTCAATAAAAATAAAGTATTAAATAAAATGTCTAGTTCCTTATCCAATATCCAAGCATAATCGGTTGAATAGCACTTATTCGGGAAAAAGGACTATTTTATTTTTCAAACTCTTGTATATGTGCCCTGTGCGTGTATCTATGACAAATTGACAGATAGCGGAGGCTTAATTTAAGGGTCCTGTTTCGACCCTTTGCAAACGGCACTCTGATAATAGTACTTTGAAAGTAAACCACTGAAACATTCGCAAATATTTACAAACAATTTTAAAGGTGGTAGAACTCTTTGTGGTTCGACTCCGGAAGTACCACCACTACACCTATTTCTACCTAATAACAGCAGTATTATGCACTGCTGTGTCCGGTCTGAAGGGTGTGGTAAGGGAGACATACTTTGCCGAGGTATTCCATCTTAGACCTCAGGAGTAGCAACGCATCTGTGGCTAAGCTTAAGTGAGAATTTCATTAGGGTTGATTACAGATGTTCATGGGCGGCATTATGTCCATTTCCCATCAGGTGGACTGCATGCTCGTTTGATACATCCACACTATAAAAAAAAAAACAAATTGAAAAACATCTTAAAGCAAATGCCCAGATTTAATAACGGCAAGTCGTAAAGCTACACTCGAGGAACGCTGAGGGGCTGTAAAAATTCAATTTATATACGATCATATTAAGCGGTATTCATAAAAGTTAAGCTTTTATATATCGGAAGCATCGAGCGATGAAAGTTTAGTAAATTTCTCTCTTGAAATATTAGTTATACGTTGCGGTCTAAGGTTTAAACTAGCGAAACATTGGTTATATTTATTTATTTGTTTATTTATTTGTCATTAGGTACAAGGTAGTTCACATAATACAGAGAGTTCCATCATATCTAGTCATGTTATGACATATTAATATTATAATAATTAATCGTATAAAAGATATAATGTCAACAGATTACAAAATTTAAGCCTAATAAATTAGTAACAAATTTGATAAATAAACTTTCATTAAAATCATGTACCTATTTATATTCAATTTTATAAAATCACTGAATGAAAACGCAGCTTCGCTTGTTTGTTATGTGTTTCATATGTAATCTTTTACAAAATGTAGGTAGATATTTTTATAGTTTTAATGAACTAAAAGGTGTACCTTATACTCAGAGCAGAGCAGATACTCATTGAAAGCTGTCAGTCCTTGTAGTAGCTAGTTTGCAGTTTAATAAACTGGTCCAAGTACTAGCGACACTCAAATTCAAATTCGGAGCATATTTATACGAACCTACACACGTTCTCAACAGCGTAATGCAGAAATGCGAGGTAAAATTTTGTAACGTCATCTAGTATAAAATATCAAAATTATTAGGTTATGACGATTCTGTTTTAATTATCATTCGATTTATATTCAAGGCATGATGCTGATACAGACCAGTTTAGCATATTAAGAGGCTTATTTGAACATGTTGTTGCATGTCACCTGTCCTGTCTATCACATGCGGATCTTGACAAGGGACATGACAGCGATTTCACTACACATCAACCGATACGCCAGGGAACTGAGGAAGCTTTCATATATTAACGTATGAAAGTGACTTTGATACTTAAGAGTTAAGGCATAAAGAGCATAATTGATTGAGGCATCGCTCCTTAATACAATCTGAGTGTTCTATTGTACAGGTCTAGGAAGGATATACTCGTGAGTAACTACGTGTTATGGAAATGCTTACAATTTGGTACTATTATAGGCTAAATAAGACTTACAATGGTCTGGATATTGACGCTATAATATTGTTAGAAGAACAAATTCTATGCACTATTAAGCAGCTTTGTAAGCTTAAGTGATACCGATATAGAGATTTTGAGACTATGAGGTCAGAAGTAAAGGGTCGACACCATGTGTAACATTTTTAATAGCAGCATATCTCTTTCCATCTCAACTCTAGTTACACCATTGTCACACCTTTTTCTGTCTTTTTATAGTATGGAGTATAGTATGGAGTAAACGAGAATGCAGCCCACCTGATGGTAAGTGGCTACTGCCGCCCATGGACATCTGTAATCTACCCTAGGTGAGATCAAAGTCTCACCTAAGGTTAGCCACAGATGCGTTGCTACCCCTGAGGACTAAGATGGAAAGCCTCGGAAAAGTATGTCTCCCTTACCACACCCTTCAGACCAAAACAGCGGCGCATAACACTGCTGTTATTAAGCAAAAATAGGTATGGCAGTGGTGCTTCCGGAGTCGAACCACAGAGAGTTCTACTACCTTCAAAAGTGTGCCATCTTTTAGTGAAATCTAATCAAGAGTTTTAGCGAAACACATTTAATTCTCACAATCTATCACATTTATAATATTAGTAACATTTACACAGTTTCTATGTATGACTTCAGTGTTGTATACATGAGTCATGTCTTCCTTCGTCTGGACTCTTTTCTTATTAAAACATGATACGGTCAATTAATTCTGATCGTCCATTTTCACAATTCAACGTCTTATCCGCTGCGTTGAAAGCCATAACCGATTGTGCAATGCGCACAGCATAGATCTATCTTTCCAAACAGACAGTGAGTAGTGAATATTACGTTGTCACACTTGGCTGGCGTTTAAGGGCTAGAAATTATAGGCCAATGTCATATCGTCGTTTCATCTTCAACTCGACATAACCTATGAATTTGTCTATAGAGAGAAACCAGAATCAAGATAAGATTTATGAAATTCAGTGGCAACTTTTGGAACATTATTCTAAAGGCTATTTTGTTTTCCCAATCGTTCAATCAACCACTGTAAGATACTAAACGTGATTTTATCTGACTAGACCTAATCTAGTTATCATACCAATGTAATCTTAGTGGAATCCTCACTATGAATAGATTTTTAAGAGTTTTTGTTAAGTTTGATAATAATGATGTCAGTGCAACTGTTCTTTCAATAAATGCATTTATTTTGGCAGCGTCGTCTGAAGTTTAAGGACAACTAGAAATTATTGGCCACTCATTTCATCGATCAATCTTCATCTCATTGAACCTATCAATAATTTAGTTTCAATCTTGTACATATATACATAATATTATATAATTATTTTCAATATTTAACAATAATTATTGAATAAGCTGGCTGTAAATATGTATGTATACATAAATGCATTTACTTAATCAATAATTAATAAAGTTTTTTCGAATGCATTACGTGAAACTCCTGCGTGTTGCTCCAAATATCTACTAAATATTGCGGAATTCTAATTTAATTTCGTTGAATTGGTATATACAAATTAAAGCCTATTATCCAAATTATTTACATTCTCAGTTAATAAATTACAATTAATCAATAGTAATTAAATTTTTAATAATATTAATAAATAATTAATGCAAAAATGGACGCGTCAGGTTAAAAAAATACAAATTGATCCGTCGTCATATATATGATAATTATTCTCTTGACCTTTTTCTTAACATAAATTTTATTTATTGATATACTTATAAACATATTACTCTCAAATTTCAAATGGTATGGTTATTTTAAATTTAAACCAAATAATATCAAATAGCCTTCAATAATGTCTGATTACGAAATAATTTATGATAAGGCGCGTTGTTACACTTTTGATAAAAAGTTTGATTTTTTAACAACGCCTGAAATTATTACTCTTACTGGCACTTACCTACTTGCTTGTTAAGAAATATCTTTTTAAAGAATAACTACTTATGTAACTCCCCCAAAATACGAATAAGTAAAACCCGATAACGTCTATGAATTTAAATAATGTTGCCTTTTAAAACTATTTTACAACATTTTATTTTAAAAAGCTATTAATATCTTTACGCATCAAATTTTATTGCTACCCTAATAAAGTAATTTATAACAAAGGCTAAAGAATTAATCTAATAAAGGTTTAAAGAGATTACCGCTTCTAAACATGAAAAAATCGCTTTCTAATAAGAAAAGTTGAAAGTTGAAACAAAGTTATCGTATACCTTTCTAATTGGTAGATTTAATATAATGTATGAAGGTGGACTAAACAGTAGAAATACTAAATTTAATATAATTTTAAACATATGTATAAGTTTTTTTTGTTTGATACGTATCGACTATATGTTTGTTAAACTAAGTACAACAAAGACCCGAATTAATAATGTTGTCGTTTATTATTTATTTACTCATTTATTATTTATGTGGATTACTGTGAAACTAAAAACATAATTATATTTCTAAAATAAAAACAAAAGCCGGAATATATTCTTCTTTATATTCCTTTGTTTCCAGCTCTCAAATCATAATTGTGTACTAAATACAATAACTAAGTTTTTTTAACAATAAAATAGCATGTCTCGAAAAATAAATGATTCACACTAGTTACTTTACTTGCTATAATATAAAACTACAGTATTGTTCTTTCACCATAGTGCAGTATGTCAACATAAATGCACAACGTCCATTTACACTGTGACCGACTGAACTAGAACTTTATCGACTACACGTGTCGAAGATCCACATAGTCTCACTGTTGGAATCAAATAAACTAATTGGTCTTATTAAGGGACTGTTTACGCGTTTAATCTATGTGTGACACAATTGTGTGTTTAACCGGAAAACTAGGTTTAAATATATTTAGCAACTATTGTAGTAGGTAATTAGCCTCTACATTAAATTCTCCTACAAATGAGGTCCTGCTGTGAGCTACTGAAGAGATCTTTCCTTAACATCGTCTCTTTCATTAAATTAGTATCTGGAATTAAAATTCTTCGCATTTCAATTATTATAACATCATCGATATCATCTTTAGTCTATTATTGTCTTAATTCTTGCCACTTTGTTACTTTATCTTCTTTCAGAATGAGAACGAGACTATTTTACCGCGCTACCTAAGCACGAATTCCTATTTCACTGTTACGTTAAAGAAGTAATATTTTATGCCAATTTCAGCCTTGGTGTGGTGGACTGCTATTCTATTTTGAATTTAAACGAGGTTTTCAACCTAACTCTACATTTTTTTAATTTTTTTGCAACATCTAAATCGTATATCTTTAAACATTAAATAAATATTCATTTGTTAATTCCATTTTAGAAAAAAAATCGCACCATAAATGTCATGTTTTGAAAGAGTTTTGAAGGTAGGTAGAACTTTTTATGGTTCGACTCCGGGAGCACCACAGACACACTTATTTCTGCCTAATAACAGCAGTGCTATGCACTGTTGTATTCTTTCATCTTAGTCCTCAGAGGTAGCAACGCATCTGTGGTTAACTTTAGGTGAGACTTTGATCTTACCTAAGGTTGATTACAGATGTCCATGGGCGGCAGTAGGCACTTACAATCAGGTTTGCTGCATGCTTGATTGCTGCTTCCATACTATTAGAAAAAAATGTGTACGAGTTTGTTGGAATAATCAACTGTATTGATGAGTGAAAAATGAATGACAAAACATAATTTTCCATCTTAAATATGTCTCAACCTCTATAAATCGATTGTTAGTTAGATTCCTAGAAATTCTATTGTAATACTATGAAACATGACTATCTCGACTTTGTTAGCATAGCAATTAAAACGTAATGTCATAAGCAATTAAAAAATATTTATATCATAGCAGGCTGTTTCCTTTAATTATTATGGCCTATCAAATATTTTATTTCCAATGTCACAAGTTATGAAACACGAAAATTTATCAGGAAAACCAAAAAGCATCCAATTATCTATGGGAAAAAAACATTAATTACTTATATGTCACTAAGTACAAAAATAAGTTATACAAATGACGTAATAAGAATACTCTGAATTCCTTTATTTAATCATGTTATGGGGTCTCAAAATAGTGACGACAATTGAAAATAGCCATTTTACGCATAAATTTTTTCTTCCTCAAACCTACATCCAATATAAAACGTAATATAATTAAATTACATATATTAATTAATATGCAAAACCTACATATATAAAAAGTTGAAGAATGAAGGTGTCTAAATTTTTTTAGTTTTAAAAATTGTTAAGATTCAGACGATGTGCTACGCAATTATCTGTTAAAGGAATTTCGTCAACCTCTCCCAACTAGTTGTCCTTATAAAGCTGACCTTCTAAGACAATCTAGTGGTATAAGTAGTTTAATGAATAAACAATGTCGTCAATGAAGAAAGAGAAATTGCAGACCTGTTTTCAATTAGCATAATTACATATTAAAAGCGGTCTAACGAGTAACGCGGTGTCAGATGACGGATACAATTCAATATCAAGTTTATCGTCAGTTACGATGGCTGCAATGCGCTTTCTAATTTATACGTAGACTTAATAGTTTAATTAGACAAGGAAGTAACTTATGTACTAAAATGCATAAAGAGCTAAAACAAAGACTCAAATGTTATATGAAAACTATTTAAAACCATAATAAATAATGTTAGTATTTTTATGAACTTAAGGCCCACAACAATTTTAAACTAAAATACATGAATCATGAAGCTAATGTATGTCAATAAAAATAGAAACACATTGTGTTTAATTGAATCTATTATACATACATTACGATGACCGAATTTTGGCTACAATGCCTCTAATATTATATTTATATATTTGAAAAAATGTTATATTTGAAAAATTAAGATTGATGAGAAAGATTTAATAAGTAAAACCATATTATTATATGTGCATAAAGAGTACTAAAGAAGCAAGCACTCCGCACACAGTGCTCAAAGAAACTAGGTTTACAGCGTTGAAACACAAACATTTCTAAAATTCTAAATGCAAGACTCGAATGCTCAGTGCCATGTCGCAATCGGCATTTGCTCCTTGCAGAGTCGGCGTAAACATATTCTCAGAAATACGAAATTAGTTGACGAATAGAACCGCCGATAAACACGAATTACATTTTTACTGGCGGGTGACAATTGCGCCACTGCGATCATTTTGACCGTCTAACGCCGCATTGAAAAGAGTTCAATTCTTTTGTTTACCTGTTGCTCTAGTCTATTGGACTCATTGTCAGCACTTTATTGCACCCGAAAATCTCAAATAAATTCTTACCGTGCTACTTACTTCAAACTTGCCGACTCTAAACGAAAAGATCATAAAACGAATGACTATTTACATTGCGCTGACGCATTTCTATATTGCTTACTATAAAAATTAAATAGATCACACGAATATATTTATTTTCCACTCGTTCCGATTGAAATGACTTCCAATATACATCAAATTGGTTAATGAAATTTACTTAAGCGCGTTAAATATTCAATGTATTTATCTTTACGAATGAATAACAACCAAAAATAAAACAAGTCACCGATATTGAAAACGCGGAACTTATACATGCCTACTCGTTAATATCAGATGAAGAAATTCTCATAGTAGCCAGTTTGACATTGAACTGAATTAAAAATGTTATCAGAGGATCCAATGTATCCGTCTATGGACATCGTGTTATTGTGAAACTATCTGTATTTGTAACACTTCATTTAATGTTAACGTGCGTTAAATACTTACAATACCTACTTTTAAATTTTGTATTGATTTTTTTTTTAATCAAATCCACCACGCATCATTAAGACTTAAATAAGTAATAACTATGAAGGTTTTGATTATGTCATCACTTTTAAGAGTTACATTTCGTATATATAAGTCAAAGTCAACATCAGATGAAACATGTAAATGCCCTGAATTTACAGTGTATTTTCAATTCAGTGCTAATTTGTGTTCAAAATTTTGGCCACTCTCTTTACCAATGTCACTTCACCTGGAGTCTATTTGCTAAGCGGAGCCGTGACATCTGCAGTGATCGTTTCTAAATCACCTTTTAATGTCCCTCGTCTGTTCGCCGCTGATTATGATGGTCACCGTCTATTAACACACTTAACAAGTTTCAATTCAATTAGACGGCAACTATCAGCCAGGCATACTCGGAGGTTCTAATGACATACGAAATTTTAAAGTGGTATGAATATTTATTTTATTTGGTGCACTCCGTGGCGATACTCGTTCCACGCCACAGTTTCAGGCCACACTGAAATATATATTTTGAATTACGTTTTTAAATGTATCTATGGCACCCATGACATAGGAATACTAATGTGTAACTTTGAGTATAGAAAGAGTATGTATGTAATAATTATATCAGCTTATATAAATGATGATATGGGTCCAGTATCAATTGAATTAGCAAACGAGCATAGAAAATATAGAAACAAAGTATACTTTGCACGGGCAAGAATGAAATCCTTAACCAACTGCGTGGTAAATAGGAATGAATGATGTAATAATTTTAAAGTATTGACATCGTCGTTTCCACAATCACAATCACGGGTGATGAGCGTGATGATACCTTCACGGAAGTGATGTTTCAACAGCTGAACTACATCCTCGTATACTAAATTTACTTAATAAAAATATTAATATACATATTTTAATTGTACGTAAACTAATAGTAATACTAATTATCAAAGAATGTTAATTATCTAAATAGGATTTCGGAAAATTTAAATTTTCGACTAGTCTTCAATGATATCACGAGTTAGGAATGATATATTAACTAGAATGTCGAAATCGAGCTGATACGATATTCATATAACAAACTCGAACATAAATCTTTATTCAGTAATAATAATAAATTCCTCACGTTAATCCGAAACAAGGTTAATTTGTACTGGTTTTCGATTGCTTCCAAACACCGCTCTTTATCCTAATATGTTCTAATATTATGAACGAACAAGAGTTTTTTTTCGTTTTATTGAGGCTTACCCTACCTGAGTTCTGCAGCATCCTGAACCGACCAAGGTCACAAAGGCCTCGCTATTTTACAACTTTTATAAAAAACTATACAACCCGAACAATACCCGGCAGTTAGACCATCGGTACAAAGCAATATTGTACTCGGACAATAAAATTTTAATATCGCTGCTGTCAAATTTACTCCCAGCCCTTTCTTGTTCCTGGCGGCACAAATTACCGAAGGACGTTTGAACTAGGTCACTTCGGAAATAGTTTATTGTTATCGGCTAGTATGCGCGCACGCTCACACACGCTTGCGGCGTACTCAGTACGATTTTCAAACGCACACGCATTTACCTCTATACATTAGGGTTCACGCATCCTCGACAGTTCTAAATCCTACCGGTTCACCTTCGATCTCAATACCTGATCCGTGTGATCTAACGTCTTCCGCTTTCGTACCAAAATTGATACAGACTTTCCTAAGGCCGACGAGTCAATAAAATTGAAAAGGTGTCAGATTTATGTTTTCATAATGCCATTTTAATGTCCTCACCAGATTCAAAGGTCACGATTTTGTCTATAGATTTTATTACGACGTTACCCTTGTATCAGATATTTATTGGTCATACGAATACTTTCATCGGCCCTTCGTAGAGTGCTGTTCGTATCAGTCACATATTCAGGAATTTTCAACTACAATTATCATACAATTATTTCAGGTGCATATCTAAATTTTCAACTGATATTTTTTGAAATATAAGATTTTGGAAATATAAGAAGTATTGAATCGTTTTTTTCACGTTGCAAGGATATGAGTATTGTTTTCCATTGACATGCTCACCTAAATATTTACTTCATTTTCTTGCAAGTACGTTATAAATAACTGTATGTTAACTTTAAACCTTGAACGCCAACAAATTAATTACTGCCGGTGATCATAAAATTTCCCATCTACGCATAAATTGTGATTGTTCAGAATTTTATAGGCAATTCGATCGCTAACAAGTTGTAAAATAACTTAAAGACTTCAAGGCTCCTAAACAATAGCACACACGTGAGCCCCGCACACAGTTGCAGTGGAGCGGTGTAGATAACGCACAGTCCTATCAATTTGGTCTAGCACATTCACAGGCTTACAAATCTGCGTTCGCATCCGGAGTAGGGCGCACGTGCATGTGTGCGGTGCACACAGCGATCAATTTCCCGCAGGCAGCTACTCCGTATTCGTCGCACGCGCACGTACGCACACATGCACAACCCTAGTACTAAAACTGAATCGTGAACGAAAGCGCACGTTTGATTCCACGGTATATTTTTAGCGAAATGTCAGTGTACGTGTAGGTCAGTTACTATTATGACTGAAAAATTTGATAAGCTGCGGTCGCTCTATCGTAATGAAAGTTACGCAAGACACCTCTAGTGTGCACACCGCTTATCGCCGATCCTTCATTCATTAGTTCTGAAGCAGAAGGTTGTCTAATTTCTCGATAATTTCATAACGCCTCGTGAACAAACCGTGTCTTTATCAGAAGCCCTAATGTAGGCCAAGAATTTCTAGTCAGCCAACGAAAGTACATTCTTACACGGTGATTTCATGCGTAAGATACTGTATACCTTTGCACGCTGATCTCTGCTTAAGAACATACTCGTTTTACATACCACACTCTTGCTATTTTTCTAACAATAATATGAGTTTTTTTTTACATTAGGAAAACAATTGCAACTACTGTTTAAATAAATACTTATTTTGAACCTATTATTCTACTGAAAACATTTCGTAACTTAAATAATATATTCTAGTGATTCACGCTTTACTTTACAGAAACATGATTCAATAGTAGGTACCAATTTAGAGAAAGAATCGCTTAGGGTCATCGACGAATTTAGCAGCACTGCGTAGTATATTGTTTATCCTTATTGTTTCGTACTTATACAATTAGAGACCTATTTATTTCCTCATTAAATGTACCTTACTAATTAGGCTAGTAATAACAAATGATTATTCCTCACATAGGTTTAGGGTAAAAATAATAGTTTAATTTAATACAATCGTCTAAACTTAGAAACTTATTAATTTAAGCCCTTTCGGTGCTGATGTTTATATTTTCTTCAAATTTGAATTTTAATAAGAAAATTATGCGCATAAAATACATTATTTTCTTGTTGATGTTTTCTTCTAAAATACTTTAAACAATAAAACGCTGTTTTTTAATTTAGAACTATGTCAATATATAGCGTCAACAGATTTCTGATAAGAACATTTTTCGCACAGCCTTAGCGGTCTGGGTACGTTATACGTCATGTTTTCTTAAACAAATTGTATTTGCAGTCGCGACTTATATTATACTTATATGTGTACCGTTTGGGTACTGGTAGCTCCACGTGACCAGAATTGTTTTACGCTCAGTGACGCAGTAAATACTTGTGGACTCCTGACTCACTTTGCCGTGATTACCTACTATCTATATATTACGTACAAAAGAACTATATGTTCACTTTCAATAGCGAACTACGTCGCCTTGATTATATCTTATAAGGAACATATTTAAGTTTAAAAAATTGTTTTCTGCAAAAAGATACGCAAAATCTAGAGCAAGGCGGTCATGAGCAAAAAGACGTAGCAATTAGTGCGAACTTTTCATCATTTATGACCATTTACCTAGGAAACTGGGTGCGCATGTTACCCAAATACCTACGGTCGAAAATAACTTTTTGCTCTAACTGGACTGTCTGACCTCCAAAGCCCAGAGTTCTAGGAAAATCCACGCCAAGTTTATGAGCTTAAGCTTAGGTTCCCCGTAGGGCCGAATGTAATCTGAGATCCGACTGTTTAGTATTCCTTATTAGATTTATACCAGTAATATTGTCTATATCCTTGCTTACCTGAGAAACAAGGCGTCATTTAAATTAGCGTTAAGAAAATTAACATTATGTATATGCATAATAATAACACAAATTAACAAAATCGTATTGTACTTAGTTCAAAAAGTTATGCTTTTTTAAAGGTGGTAGAAACAACGTTTCTACCGTGAAGCAGTTCTTGCGTTTCGGTAGAAGGGTGTGGTTGCCGGCACACTTATATATGAGGCGACCATCTTAGTCCTCGGGAGTAGCAACGCATCTGTGATCGACTTCAGATAGAACCTCTGTTCTATATGAAGTTGCTTACAGTTGTCCATGGGCGGCAGT
>DWTU01000731.1:0-15615 GCA_018251515.1 Cecropterus confusis
AAAATATACCCATCTTTTTGGAGAAAAGGAGAGTTATGTGAGATTTTTACTCTCTAAAACCCCTGGGTGGTCTCAATGTGCATATAGGGAAGCCCCGGAATCTCAGACAGAACACGCCGGAGCTTCCCTTGCGTGGCACCTTTCAGGCCCTTCCCAGGGCAAGTAGCCCTCATCGATTTACAGCACACAGTTTGTCAGCTACAGTACTGTTTTGCTGATTAGCTACTAAGATTAATTGTCGTGCAATTAAGCTTAATAGTCACGACAACTTGTAACCACAACAAATTCTGAACGGTCAGAGCCCCAACTCATAATCGTTCGTGGCTCCAAGAACTCTAATTGGAGGCTACTAGGTGGACAAATTCTGAATGGAATTACCACCGCCTCGACGTCTCTGTATCTAAGCGCGACCGGCCTTCTCTCGATCTTGCTCAGGGGTTTCCTTTTTAACCATTACAGTTTCACTGACGGAGACCACCGCTTGCCACGTTGATTTCTCCCTCAGCATAGCCGCTATTATAGCAGACAGAGTAAGTTCTCGACCGATCCGGTTGACTATGTCGTGCCGCTCGGAATCCCATGCAGGGCACTCTTCGAGAGTGCGTTGTGCACAATCCTGGGCCCCATCGCAATGGTGGTTTCGTGGTATAGCCTCGCGTCCAATCCGACACGGATATTCACAGAAACATCCATATCCAGTGAGTATTTGTGTCAGCGTAAATGTGACGTTACCTTCATGCCTTTCCATCCAGGCCCCGAAGTTTGACATAATAGCAACAACAGTACGTTTCTGCACATTTCTTTCGTCTTAAATCTTCTTTGGATGGAGTTCTATGTGTCGTATGAGTGAGACATACACAACATTCAAACCAGAATACAGCAACGCTTATCGGCCAAGAGTAAATTAGAAAATTTGAGTTTTCAAAAATATACATATATTGATCTATCGAAAGAAAATTTTAAAGAAAATTTAAATTTTAGCAAAACAGTGTCAAAGAAGCAATGAAAGTATTTCATTACAATGGGTAAGCGATTACGATCACTGCTTTCAACATCCAACTCAGTATTTACAGCTAACAATACTAATTTCATATAGCACTTCATGAATATTTAAAATACCAATTTACATATTTTATATGGAAAAAACAGTTCAAATCGTCCATCCATCCATCCATAAATCAGCCTTTCGAAGTCCAATGCTGGACATAGGCCTCCCCTAGACGGCGCCACTTCAACCGGTCCTGTTCCTTCTGAATCTAACGGCTTCCCGCTGTCTTCTTCAGGTCATCGGTCCACGGTCGGGGGGCGACCGTGCGCCTTTTACCTAAACGTGGTCGCCACAGTTTAAATAATAGGTCGTAATCTAGAGTCATATGAAATGCGGACACAATGCGATGGACAAAAGATCAGACTGAGCGGGATTGAAAAAGTAGAAAGAATCGAGTAACAAACAAGCTACAAACAACAATATTTATAGCGCGCAACGTGTGGCTCACATTGACTCACTATCTACGAGTATTGTATGAAAACGTGTTGTATGGATATGTGTAGCTACATTGAGTTGCCAGGAACGTGTGCGGCCAAACTAAGTGTTGCACTCTGGATACTACGTGTAATAAATAAATACATTTCGCACGGGGAAAATGAAAATGGACTGAACTCAAAATTTCGGCAAATTGAGTGAAAAACTTGAAGTTAATCTAAATAATGTAATGTATTGTATAGCGAATGAAAACGTGACGAAGTTACGCTATATTATAAATAGATAAATGCACATTTCGTATTAAATACCATTTATTATATTTTTACCGAGGCTTATGTGATGGTACTATTTTTTTATTACCCTACCTGGAAAAACCGCTGTTGTATACTTGGGACTTAATTTCTTCATGTTTTATAATTTGCTTCATAGAACATTTAGTTACTTAATTGGTATATGACGATTTGTACACGAAGTGTATATAAATGATACACAGTATAACGTAATATGAACCCCGTATTTGATATTTCTTTATTCAAGTAAGATATTGAATTTTACTTGATATAAACTAAGCACTTACTGTAACGACGCCTACGATGTGAATAAACATTTAATTCGCACAATACCTACGTACTTGAGTAGATTCACAATTGGGGTTTTATATTAAAAAATATGATGTTTTTCGACTTCATACTATATTTCCAATAAAAATACCAAGTAAACATCTAGAGCGCCGAAACGAGCTGTAATATTAAATTGAAACTTATTATGTTTTTGTTGATTTAAGGCTTTCATTAAATCGCTACGTGATATGACATTGCAGAGAAATAGCTGATGATTTATCGTCGCCTTATAAATGGCTTGTTTTGTTAAATATATGGATAAATAAGTAGATATTTCGTTTACATCTCGCTCCGTTCGTTTTTGGTATTCAGGAGAAGAAAAACAGTTATAATTTATATCGAGCGGGTCGTTCGTAGCATGTTGTGCACGCAAAGTCCGAGGAACAAGGAAAAAGCTTACGATTACTTTTCTTCCTCATAATGATATGATATAAAATATACGATGAATACTGCTGACGGTGGCGGTCCTTCATTTGTTTTATTAAATATTCATAAACATTAATATTTACGGTCGTCGTAGTATTTTTTTACGGATATATAATTACTGATATATTTTAGTCAACAAAAAACTTACTTCATAGAAAATATTTATGTCAATATTTCTTATACCTATTTGTTACAAATTCTATCTATCCCAAAGATTAAATCGTAGATAAAAGTACTGAAGATTTTCCGTTTATACCAACGTCTGTCAACAGTTAGTACTTTTACCGAAACTAGATAAATGTAAAATTTTACGAACGTGAAAAATTACCTTTAAAAAAAATCTTCTTTACCAATTAAAAGCTTTTTAAAAAAATCCAATAGTTCATCTTTATATTTAATAGTACTTTACGAAACCTAATAGACTTGTTGTTTACAGGTATACCCACGGCGACGTGAATAATATGTAAATCGTCACCTCGGGTGACATCAAGAGACAGTACAACACTCGGTGCGTGTGTCAACCGGTGTCGTAGAGCCGACGCGTGAAAATGGGCAAAAAGAACTCCAAACTCAAGCAGGACACCATCGACAGGCTGACCAGTGCCACATACTGTAAGTACATTTACATCATTACAACTGTCTTTTAAATAAATGTTTTACTTTTATAATTGACATATTGACGTCTTGGTTTGACATCACAGACATAACTTAATGCAGGTTTATCAAATAAAATCGTACTTTGAATTTCACTTACGGTTTAATTTGACGAATAATACCCCATTTATGTCTCCAGTCATTGAACGTGCCAAACACATGCCGTGGCAGGCAAACTATGATTCTTCTATACAATGTGTAGTAACGAATTCACCTACCGTAACAGTATCACACAGACACTGCTCAAAATATTGTACAGAAAATTTGTACAATATTTTGACGTGTACAATGTTTTGACAGTGTACATATACAGACATATGTAAATGATCATTTAATCCGTGTATAACGTCACTCGATTACATACTATTTTATTTTCAGTCAACGCGGACAATTGTAAACTAATTTATTTTTTTAATTAAGAGCATGACAGCTCGTGAATAACGTCAGGCATAACGTACAAATATCCCAAACCATTAATGGTCATAACAATAACGGACTGTTTTCCATCTGCTTCCTCACGCCATCTGTTGGGTGGGCTAATGGCGGGTAAAAATATACGCTATTAGCCTATTCCTATTATATTCTACCGGAACCGTTTAAATTGCTTAGTTTCTGTGCTATATATATTAAATGGCTGTTGAAATACATGTTTACAGATTTGCAGTAAAATATTTAGTACTCACGAAATTTGTCATCAACACGTTAAGAATAATAATCATAAAAGAAACATGCTGAAACGTAATGCACAACATTACCCACAAAGTGTTTGTAGGAAGCAATTCATTAACTGATTCAATTTAAGATAATCCTTAGAAGACTCAAGAAAATTGTACAATATATCCTACTTTTTCATACTGAATTCGTAATTGCAACATTTTTTTTTTCGATTGAATTAAAAATTTATGAACTTGGCATCGAAGATTTCATGTTGAATATTAAGTTAACATCATTTACTTTTTGGTGTACGTATCTCATTTAAAAATGTAAATAAATTTTATGATTCAAGAAATTCCATGTTATACTAAGTGGATATACAAAACATAAGAATATACAGGGTATTCGTTTGTGTACCAAATAATGTAGCTATGACAGTATTATGATTCATTAATCGTTCGTGCGTGTTAGCTGGCAATGGAATGAAAGCCACGCCTCGGGTTTCTCCGCCCAAACTATTCCAAATCCATATTTCAGTTCATTCATAAAATCACTACGAGTAAGTGACTCTGAATTCCATAAAATATTTTGTATATTCAACAACACATTTGAATTGTAATCCTAATGAGGTTCTAGCGTCGATAGCCTAGTGGTTTGAAATTTCGCCTCTTACGGAGGTGTGGGGTGCGAATCTCAACAAATTTGAAGTTACGTGCGTATTCGAAATCAATACTCACTTGTCTTAATTGTGCAGGTATACACCGTTGTGTAATCTACATACTTTATACTTCATAGGAAAAAATAATCAATGGCTTATAAGTCCCCACTTAGCCTCACTCATTCCGAAAGGTGATTCAAGCCCAGCAGTGGGGCATTAATAATTATTTTTATCAGATTAATATCGCAAAAGAGCACGCAGTACATCTGATGGTAAGTGGTTATTGCCGCTCATGGACATCTGTGAACAACTTCATATAAAACAGGACTCCTATCAGAAGTCAATCGCAGATGGCTTGCAACTCTAAGATGGTCGCCTCATATATAAGTAAGCGGGCAACTATACTTCGACACAAACGCAAGAACTGCTTCAAGCTGTGGTGTGGCGGTAGTACCTTCACGGTCGAGCTACACTGGTTCCATCACCTGTGGACTCAGGTTTTGGACAAGTGTGCTACATACGAACAAGTAAATACATGTTTCCAACGTACAATGTATACAACACAAATAGAGAGTGAGAACAAAATAAATCACGTACATTAAGTATAATAGACATTGCGGCATGAAAATCAAATTTACTTGTTTAGTCATTAACAGATGACCCGAAAATTGCTGTCTAAATATAAACGTGTGGTACCGCTATACATTTGAGTAAATGTAATGTGTTCGGACTAATTAACTACAGTTAATTACGCATGTAGAAATTTTAGAATATTGGAAATATTACAATGGCTGTAAGTTTAGACTCCAAATTGTTATGTTGTAGTTTTCTGTTAGATTAAAGTTATACTTGAACGCGCATCTCCCATTATCATCATCATCAAGCTCCATCCTTAGACGGATGTTTGTAATGTTTCTCAAATAGTATGAGAGCTGTCATGTAAGTTTCCTCCTTACTACTCTTCAAATCCACTCACTGCAGCGCCTGACTCTCTCGTTATATAATAATGTTTTCAGAAACGAACCACGAAGGAACCACTAGCCACTGCCGCTTACGTATATCTGTAAACAAACCCCATAGAACCGAGGTTCTGCTTTCTTCCCTACTGTCATTATATGAATAAACTTATTAATATTCAAACGCCCAGTGTCTCTTTGAGAATAAGACATGTTTATGCTTGACTTGCATCCATACGTCAGGTCCTGAATCTAAGCGGAGGGCCACGGAAAAATCACATCAAGCGTCAATCACTCTACACCCTTAGAATGAATTTATCTTGTGTCCTCAAAAACATTGTTTAAGTTTTAGCTCATACATTGCAATGTACACTCCACGTTTTTTTTTAATTTTCGGCCATACCTAGCAATGTATTTTAAAATGATGGGGAGCAAACATAAACGATGATTAGTTTAAGGGAATATAATTATTTGGCAGGTGGCAGAACCAGTGTAGTTCGGGGAGATACCACCGCGACACCTATGTGTAGCGTGAAGCAGTTCTTGCGTTTTGGTAGAAGGTTGCGGTTATCGGCTCACTTTCATTCACACCTTAGTCTTGGGGAGTAGCAACGCATCTGTGATCGACTTCAGATAGAATCCGTGATCTATTTGAAGTTGCTTACAGACGTCCATGGGCGTCCACCACTTACCATCGGGTGGACTGCGTGCTCGTTTGGTACTTCAATCTGGTAAAAAAAAACTCGTACGAGGGATACTCCACTGCAAGCGTCAGCACTGAGCATTACAAATAAAATAAATTTACCTATGTTGATTGATCATATAAAACCACGAATTTGGCAAACTTTGCCCAAAGCTGACGTTTGCAGCGCCCAACGAATTTTATGCCTAAACGGTAAGATTAACTGTAGAGGCTTCTTAATTCAAACCTACATAGGTTTCGTTGTGATTTTCGCCTTCCTCGTCCTTTTGAGAAATCAGGATTGCGTGGTTAAAATTCAAATTCAGTAATTCAGCATTAGAAGCTTACTATTGGCTACCTAAACATTTCCTTTGCATTTCTATATATTGTAACTTAAGCTATACTACCCCTCATCCTACTTTTTGATAGGCATACATTTGTTAACTCGTTTACACGTCCGTGGGATGTACAATTGACGCGGATTAGACATCGGTGCACAAAGTAATTAATCTAATAGGTCAAGTCAAGCGATTTTGTAATTGTGTAAATTTATTTATAAGAAAAACCTTATACCTTTACTCATTATTTCCTTACTCATCACTGTCATCGACGCGGTATGTATTGATTTTATAAGTCCTTGAGAACTTTATGCCAGTAATAATGCATATAGTTCTCAAGGATTAATACATATGCCTAGCATCGGACACAGTGCGAGAAACCTAGTAATTTTCCTCTATAAGGCTAGCATTGCTAACATATACTATCCTTTTTGAAGTGCACTGCTGGACATACGCCTCCTCTAATAAAGGTTTGTGCCAGCATTCATCGCGCTGCCGCAGTAGGTATTATATAGATATATCATCTTGTCAACCCGTAATGGGTTCCTCTGCTGGACATGAATCTCCAGCATTAGAGAGTTTAGGCCGTAGTCAACCGCGTTTTCCAAGTGCGAATGGTAGACTTCACACACGTTTGAGAACTTATTTTTTCCTTGTGGTCTTTCCCTTCGCCATAAAGCAGTGATAATTAATTTCTGGGATTCGCACCTCGGACCCTTAATCGAACTGCCGAGATTTAACCATTAGCGTATCACTGCTCTCTATAATGACACACAGGAATATCAATAAGGGTAGAACACTTCTTTTCCAGATTTTGTCTCTTAGTCTCTTAGTAGTGTCTCCTACGACATCAATTGGAAGACATAATGCTATACAACATCGACACCATGCGGTACGATCTATAATTCGTAAAAGAACCTAGCAATATTAGTTTGGCGGTCGTAAATAAACGCCAGATTTAGCTGTATTGCAAAGCTCAGTGGCGAAGTTCATGGCGCCGCCCTGGCTGCGGCCGGCCGTTGCTATATTGGTACTATATTATTATACGGCTGAAAGAGTTAAGTGCCTTTGTAGCATTAACATAACGCAGGTACAATTGTTAAATGATAATTTTACACATTACAACATAATTAATAACACAGATACTATGTAAAATGATAATTTTACACACTACATATAATTTTATTACAACATTTACGCTATTAAAATTTTGTTGCCATATCTCACACATGTACATACAAAACAAAAGAAAATAATTTAAATTTAATAGCTAATTTACTTATCTTGACCTAAAAATGATTAGTGTAATAATTTTTGGGCAGTGAAATTTAAAAAGAACAAAAGACCCGTATTTGCCAGTTAAGACTTTTTCTTAGGAACACATTCAGGTATTAAGTTGATGGTATTTTTATCACATACGCGCAACCTTGGTTTCGCAGTTGATGTCTCAAATTTAATCAAGACCCTGAGGGTACTTCCCGGTGACCTAGAAACATGAAATTTGGCAAAAAACAATTAAAACTGTATATGTTGTATAATTTAATAAAAAACTAATTCACTATTACGTAAACGAAAACTTCCATGTTCGAGCCTAGTCTCACTTGGCCCGTTTTGATTCATAATTTTCACGAAATAATATCCTGTTAAACTGATTAGAGCAATGCGGTGGCAATACACAAAGGCTAATTGCATTACGTAACGTGATCACGAAACTCGAATAGAATGAAATTAATGATTCCTCTCACATTCATTGGTGAGTCAGGTTAATGAACGAAACAGAAAAAACGAATTAACTAGATTAGTCAAGGCTGTTTATGAAATTACGAAATAAAGTTTTGTGTTCTTCTTTCTTGCTTCAAATTTGTTTTATGTATACATAGATTACAACAGAATAGGCAAACCGTCTATACAACTGTTTAATTGAACAACTATATAGTTACTAGGTTATACCCGCGGCTTCGCTCGCGTTCTCAAAATTTTCGACAAAGAATCGTATGTGAGCAATTTTTTTTGATATATTTTTTTAAGTTTGATGATAGTCGGTAGAGTAGCTTTGGCGTGGAAGCGTAACATACAAACTTATATTCACATTTATAATATTATATAAGTAATAGAAAATAATATTATGTAGTTACACATTAAAGTATTACATAAGAAAATGTATGTAAATTCACATAAGACTAAATTTAAGATTTTTAACCGACATCGAGAAGGAGGTGGTTCTATGTTCGACTGTATGTATTTTTTTATTATGTATGTTCAATGATTTCTCCCCTATTTGTGTCCTGATTCTCAAAATTATTTTTTCATTTAAAGGAGTACACTCCTGCGGTGATCCCATATGCACCAAACTAGGATCTGATGACGGGATCTCAAAAAAATTGAATGCAACCCTCAAATTGGCATTAACATTTTTTTCATATTATTTCTAAAGCTATTGAGACATTTGCATATAGTCGTCACCATCTCATGACGCTAAGCTGAAGAGAGCTAAGATGAAGCTCTTTAATGCTAACTATTAAAGAGTTGTACCTTAGTGTGAAGTATTTTGTTGCTCTCGGATATAAATTAGGTTTAAGTAGATTATTCAATAGAGGCTTAAGACGAGAAACTTGACCTTCAACTTGAGCGTCGACTTCGGGACTATGTACTGTGTATGTACTAACTCAACATATTCTTAAATTATTTTTTTGCTCTTTTTAGTATAGAAGTCAGTTTCTGTTTAGATGAATTGAGATTAATAACTAGTTGCTCGACTAAAAAAATCCAAGAAACAACATCGTTCGCGTTTTGTTCAAATTATTGTAGTATCCGACAGACAGTTCAATATTGCTTGACCTATTCTAAGTAGAACTAGAAAAAAAATCAATAACGACTAATTGACTACGTAATAATACGTTTTGTATTACCGTCGACTACACCGTTTGATCGTCATGGAATCGTACAAGCATATTACATGTCCAAATTGTTTGATACATATAACAATTGCATAAGTGCGGTAGACTTATAATCTTTTGAAGTGAAAACGTCTTTAAGCGCGTTGAGCATTTTTGAGATGGGAAGAAACCATTGAACTCACAACACTGTTACTGTAACCGACACCTCTGTATATAAGTTGGTACATATATTTTGTATATACGTATATATGACTTTTTTAAAGTGTTTGCTTGTATCGGTAATCCTCATGACTGCCTGCAAAGATTTTTCTTTTTATTTTATTGAAGATTGTCTTGATGTTATTGATATTAATCTATAAATCTATAAATAGTTTAAATGTTGAAGTTATATGTTGAAAATAGTATTTTTCCTTGATAGGTAATTTAGAAGGGTTTTTACGTAAAAGTAAATGTATCTTTTGCATATTTATGTCTCGAAAATAAATCCATCGACGAGTTTTACTGTTCCAGTATAAATATCGAAAATGGATTACTGAATACTAGCCGAAATTGGACGAAAAGGAGAATTGCTCGTTCTTATTAAAACTCGATCGGAACTGCTGTAAAACTTATGCGGTTCCCGTTTCACATATATGAAATATTATAATCTGAGACAAGATTATTCAATCTCGGAAAATCTTCGGATACAGCAGGAAAACCAGGCGCCGGCTGGGAATTGCATTCTGTAGTGCTTAAATTTTCCCTCTGATGTTCAGTGTTCTCATAGTACCTAATTCTATATTAATCGAACAGGCATTTCGGTACTCGGTATGCGGAACGTCTAGATCACCCATGTTCCTAGCTCATGCACAAACATTCTTGAACCGACCGCAGAAAACTTCAAACGCTACTCTTGTATTATGAATGAAGTTGTCGTGTCGAGCACGCTTCAATGGAGACTGGATACTTTTATGCAAACATCTAATAAATTTCAATATAATAAAAATTTTAAATATTCAAAAAGTTTTTAAACAAGATTTAATTGTGGTCATTCTTTTCGAGATCTTGGGGATCCATAATAAATAAATGGTCCCCCTTTTTACGGCACACGTCGTATTGCAAATAGAATGAGCTCACAAAAAAGATTAATATAAATGCATCGTCTTTAGTGAGCTCATTGATTGAGTTGAGCTCATTAAATCAAACGTGTATACAAATTTTCAGCTCAATTGATTCGGGTTAACTATTTTAAAATTCTGTTGTAAGTTTTGACGATTACATTCATACAAACAAGGCAAGTTAAATAAAAGTTTGTTAAAAGGCAATCTATTCTCTTTCTCGTCAGTGTTAACTGTTTCAATTTCTTTAACCGTATTTGCGAAGTTAGCTCGCTACATAAACCACTTAGAAGTGTTACGAAGGAGTTTTCAATATAAAGTGACTTAGCTCGCCCGTTTCACGTAATTATTGTGGACAGAATGGTCGGATCTTGGCTTGCGTGCTGGCGGTAACTTAAAGCTTTACCACAAAAACCACGAAACATTGCTTGGAACTGCAAGCATCAGTGTTGAGAGTACGAGTATATCAGCAAATTTTGTTATGATAATGCGACGATATTTCCTGGCCACATACCGTGCGGGCCATGAAAGATTCGCTTCCAATGTCATTAGTTTATCGTAGGAAGCATCAGCGCTGAGCGTTAAGAACAAATGTATGCGTCCAATGGTACGAAGCCACGAAATTTCGCTGAATTTTGTAGCAAAGTTAGCTGAAATTAGCTTAACGCTCACACTGGGAGCGAACGTTCCGTGGCACTCCGTCTAAGATTAATACTACAATAGTAATTACATCTGTTTGAATGTTTTGTGGCCCTCGGGTAACTTCTGACGTTCCGGCATTTCCTCTTCCTGCCATCGAAACTGAAACAAAGATAATGATTAAAAGATAGTTTCTTACAGAAATTCATAGTCATATTCGCATAAAAACTGTTAATAAAAAAAAATTCACACTGAATTTCGGTAATTATATGCAACACAAGCTTGATATTTTTTTTCGCAAGTTTTTATAACATTCCATTTAATTTTTTATTACTTTATTCAATTCAACGATATATATTCATTAAATTGATCTTGATCGATACATTCACATAATATGTTCTACTTAAGATGTTAAAACAATAAATGGTAAATAAAATAAAAGCTGGCCAAGATTGAGTCGGACTGGGGCATGATAGGGTTCTGTACCGTTATCTACTAAACAGCTTCTAAGGGCCTCAAATATTAACTTATTATTTTTTATATTTGTTGTTACAGCAGCATCAGAATTTCATCATCTGAAACCTTCAACTGTCTAGCTATTACGTTTCTAGATGCGACGAAAACTTAGTAGTAGGGTTCCGTTATTACCCTTTGGGTACGGAACCCTAAATATCGCTAGCATATAAGTCATATTTGTATATGCACAACAGGCAAACGTAATGATTTAATAGCTGCAAATGTTGTCTCAACGTAATTTGTTGTTGTCGGTTCATTTTAAATGAGTAAATATACTGAACAGATATCGTGCAACTGTTATAATTCATTACAACGCTCGCTAATTGGAAAATTCTGTTAGTCCACATTAATTGAAACACGCTTTCCAAATTCTCAGTTCAGTTTATATAAAATCAATTTAACTGTTTGTAAAGAATACAAAAGAAACCAAAGATGTTTACGTATTGAGCATCGCTTAAATAAAAATAATCTAAGCGCTCTTTGAAAAGAAAATAACGACTTCGAGTGTTCAATGAATTGAATAGAAATTATTAATACACCTGTCTCTTCAAAACGCGAGTATAAAATGTTTCGTATTATCTTAAATGACATTTAAATATTTAACTGAAATGGAAAATTCAAGCACCACAATAATCTTAATATGTTACGGGTACTCAAGATATGTGGTTATTGAATTTATTTTTACCGATATTTCTCGATAATATTAGTCTAAATACCACAATAATGCTGTGCTGCTCACGGCGACAAACACAGTTTCTATTGTAATTTTACTTTTCTCCTACCTTTTGGAACGGAGTTCTTCTACGCGGCGCACGGGTTGGAATTGGTAGAAATCGTCACGTAACGAAATGTGCTATGCGCGTGCGTGTATCGAGAAAGCATGGAAACCGGGCTAAAATAAAAACCGATAACTCTATAACTCTCTCATTTATGTCAATTAGCATAAGGTGTTAGTGCATCAAAAATGTCTTTTTGTTTTTATTATTTTAGAACGTATCACAAAGCAAAAAAATCGGCCAAGCGTGAGTCGGACTCGCGCATGAAGAGTTCAGTACCGTCTATAAATAATTGAAAGATTTATTGATTGGTTTAAAACAACATTTCTTATAGAGCAAGACTGAATATTTGATTCCTTATATACATTGATCCGGATAACTGATGATCAAACTTCATAGTATGAAATTATGTTTGTTTGTCGTCATATTTTAATGGCACCAAAAGGTGCCATTAAAATATGACGACGATGTAGGCAGTTCTTCCATATCAATTTATTTCTGTCTATTGCATTGGATAATTAAGATAATTATATGTCTCAACTGATTCTCGTTGTACTAAGAGTATAACTTGATGAGATGCTATTCAAGAAAACCATCCATGTCGGAAAACTCGAGATCAAAATACCAAACCTCTAATTGCCACTCGTCGGCTCTCATGTTTTATTTATCTTTTCTACGTAGATGTTAATTTAATTGCCTCTTTTGTTATTGGAATTTATTCTGCACTCACAGAATCTACTATTTTAACTTTAACTGAGATTTGCACTACAACGCCTTATGTTATTTTAACATAACTATCCGCATTTTTGTTATTATTTGGTGAGTATGCGTTATGGTTTTTAACAATTTAAGTTTTAAAAAGATTTTTAATTAACATATTATTAAGTATTATCAGCAATGAATGAAATCTAATCTATCTAATCTAATCCTTCAGGTCTCATACGGAAGTTATCTTCTTATTATATAATTTAGGTTACATAAGTCTATGATTATTCTCTATTAAATTATATCAAATGTAACCAGTTGACGAGCAGTGATAGTCGAATGGTTGAAACTCGTCCTCTCAATCGAGGGTACCGAGGTTCAAATCCCAGGAACGCACCACTGATTTTTCTAAAATTATGTGCGTATTATAAGTTAATTATCGCTGCTTTACGGTGAAGGAAAACATCGTGAGGAAACCTACACACCTGAGAGTTCTTTAAAAAGTTCTCAAAGGTGTGTGAAGTCTACCAATTCGCACTTGGCCAGCGCGGTGGGCTATGGCCTGAAGCTCTCTCAATCTGAGAGAAGATCCGTGCCCAGCAGTGGGACAATAATGGGTTGACGGAGAAATGTAACCAAGGTAACCAGGGGAACAATCTAAAAATACCTAGTGATTTCTAGGGCAGATTGTACTAGATGATACTTATACCCATATGAGCCTAAATAAAGCATAAAGCCTCCTTAACTAAAAGCTAAACATAAATAAAATAACAGAATAGAGAAATAAGTACATCATTGTTTGAAAATTCCTTTTTTCACCCAAAATCCTTAGTATAATCCAAAAAAACACCGCAAAGAGGATTTACTTTGACGAGCTTTCAATGTTGTAATTCGGGATCCTTTTATTATAATCCTTCAAAAATCCGTTACCATACTCCAAATATTAGAACTAAAAATAGAAGACACCTTGATATATCATATCATAGGGTTGTTTTTTTGGCAATGGCATGATGTTTGTTATCCTTTTGAATAAAATACTAATTATATTTATAAAATAAATATAAAATCTTATCTTTAGCGTGACAAACGAAACCCAACCTAGTATAATATATGCTTAAAAACACTACACTCCGTCTGGTACAGTCGGGTCAATTTACATTATTTTTCATGTATTACTTTTTTGCACCATGAACGCAACATCAATTCAATTTGAGTACTCTTTAGGCGCTTATTCAAACAGATGTAATACGTATTACGTAAGTAAATCCGATTAGCGTTTCTTCAATTGCATCGCTAAAATCCTAACTTCCACTCAATTAGCTTTAATCTTTCATTATTCTCCCCCTGGCCCGCAATAAAAGCGAAGCGTTGCTTTATATGGAGGAATGAACCAAATGTTATTTTAATTATACTGGATAATTTTATGAGTATACAAGGAACTTTTTAATGAGCTTATAATAACGTCATATTGGTCACGAAATCAGATATAAGATAAAATGATACTCGGAAGTAAACTCTTCCGAGTACTATTGTATCTGGATTTCCAAAATAAAAATACAAATAAAAATTTAGTTTCATTTAGGTTAATTAGATAATAAATACTCAACATATTTGAAAAGATATTACCATATTCAGAAGATTTTGTTCCTTGTTTTATAAACCATAATCCATGAAATGTATTTAGTAGTTAGTACAGTAGTAGGTATGTATTAGTACAGTGGTAGTAGTAGTACTAGTATTTGCAGTACTAGTACTATTATGTGTGTCTATGACTTAGGCACGCGCTACATACCAAACAGCTTGAGGGATTGTGACGTATGACATATCATTAGAAATGTCTATATAATTAAAAAAAAGGCTCCTGCAAATAGGGAAAGAAGAGGGGGAGGGACGACTTTTTACAAGCAATAATACGTATACAAGCAATAATCATTACAGCCAGTCACCCAAACATAAGCAATTTATGGACATTCTACCTGTTACTGGATTAAATACCGGTTAAATATGTCAATTATTTTGTATTTTACCCTGCACGTACGAAGTCCCGAACATCAGCTAGTTATGACTAAAAGTCAAATTGCAAGCTCTGCATACGAAATAGCAGATAGAAGATATGAATATAAAAGCTTCAATGTGAAACGTGCATCTTGTGAGCGGTGTGCATTAGGAAAACCTTGCCATGGCTTTATAAGCCTCCTCTCTTCAATTAATGAGAGCGTCACCGGCAAGCCACTCTCAGTGCTTTCAGGATTTTAATGTCAACGTTGCTAGTAATTAACACTCTCGGGCACTTGCTTGATCGACAGCGTACGGCGAGTTGTTTAGGGTAATGTTTTTCAAGCGAGTGTATGTGTGTCTATGGATTTGGCATCCGCTTCATCCCATACGGCATGTCGGATTGTGACGTATGACATATCATTAGAAATATCTATATAATTAAAAAAAAAGGTGTGTGTGCGATTCACACACGATAGAAGTGAAACTTCAGTAAATCGAGAAAAGAATGAGATGAAT
>DWTU01000732.1:0-15605 GCA_018251515.1 Cecropterus confusis
AGGTTAATCTACCACTAGTGCTTGTCAACGGTTTCTCCCCGCCACCGCAGTTTCGCCGTGACCACGATCCATGTAACCGGGTCGAAATATCGGCAGAAAGAAGTTCAAAAGAATTTCATAAAACCACACATCGTGAGTACCCGTAACATATTATACTGTATCAATTCCGCGATAATATCAGCCTAAAAACTTTTGGTTTCCTTTTTTTAATTATATGTAGAAAACGAGTGTGCAGCCTGAGTAAATGGTGCCTACCATGGACATTTCTACACCCGCAAATAAACGGTAAATATAAGGTATCCTTGAGTGAGTAATTTAAGACAGACCGTTTCATGTAAGTATCTCTAGCTGACCTTTTAAAGCAGAAATCACGAATATAACGCTTGACATATAAAATCAAGTAGCTAATGAATAGTGAAACAAATCTCATTCGGACACCTATATACTTGTACATACATATAAAGCCATGGCAAAACAAAAATCTATTCAAAGAAAGGAATATCCATAGTTTAAAAGAATATTCCCATCTGTTTATTCCTATTTGAATATAAGCTTTGCCCTTACGTACATTCAAGCCTGCTCACGTAGGTACGTAATTTGCGAAAACCTTTGCACATTTACGTAATCGAAGCTTAAACTTACCACCTATTTATAAGCAAGCGAAACTAAAGGTGGGAGCCTGAAATGTTTACCAAGCATTTGCTTAATAACAGAAACTTCGGGGCGTGGGTTGAATTCTCCTAATACCTGTTGTTACACACTTGGTGGTGTGTGCGTAACGTTGTTACTGTGTGGGTGCGTTGGAAGGGTTGCCATGGTAACGTATCTTTAAGATCTCCCCCTACCCGTCTCAGTTTTCTCCTTTCTCCTTCGCGCGCGTTTCTTGTAGGGAGGCGTGGATGTACGGTGTGCAAATAAACTAAGGTTTTGACGGTTTTATGATTTTTTATTAATAATGATTTGAGATGTATAATTTTACTTAACATATGTGGAAAATATCGGCACAATAAAACTGATTACATTACTTTGATTTGGCTATTATTATATTGTTTACGTTCATAGCATCAGACTTTTAAGGTGTGATGTTAAGAAATGGAAAGTAATGCGGTTGTGGCAATAAAGTCTTATTTTGACTTATAAGGCACGGAAATGTAAGTCCCGTTAATATACGTTTACGGTCTGTCAAATACATATATTATATATTTTTCATTGACAATGTCATATTATGATTTTTATGTTTATTGTTATTTAAGATATATTTTAATAACACATTCTTCAATAGCTTCTTAATTTAAAATTAATGTTTCGTGGACTTTCTATTTACGAAATCACGTTAATATTTACTGGCTGTTTAAATAACTTAATTATCTTAAAATCGTATTTCAAAGATTGGTATGCTTGTTTGACATATAACTAAAATATTTCATAACTGAATAAAATCAGCTTAACTAACCTTTTATGTACTGTGCGTATGTGCTATATGTGTGTACTTGATCTATTTTTTATTAAAAAAGAAATAGGTAATTTTGTTACAAAATAATTTTGGTTCTTTTTTATTTTTAATGAAGTGATAGATTGGAATGTACTTCACTTAATGGCACGTAGCTACTACCGTCTATTGGCATTTTTAACCAATCTGCAAAATCTCAAATAACAAAATAAACGAACTTCATTAAATCCCTCATAAATTTATTTTCGAACTATATTTATAATTTACTTTAAATGTTATTTGAAACTACTTCAAGGTTCAACATAATAAAGAAAAATTCCCTCGTCTATTTTCCGGACGCTATCCTTTAGGGTCAAGCGGGAGGCACTAATGGAGAGGGCCCGCCCAGCGATCCCACAAGCCATAAAATTGTAAATTTGTGATGAGCCGGCTGGCCCGCGCGACGCTTATCGATTTATTGATAGTTTTAGTCGAACCCTTCATCCTATCGCTGATAGCTTAGTGAGACAGATGTGGTAAAGGAGATAGTTACCAATACAATGCGATCGAGGTGCTCGTTTGCAAATTTAATATCTTATAAAAAATAAATAAATACAAAGAAGTTAAAGATATGAAAACTCTTGTTCAACTATGATGGTTTTAAAGTTAGTTTTAATTACTTAAAAAAATATTTGTACTGCTAATGCACATATTAATTTAGTCAAAAGACTAGATTACATAGAATTCAAAAGGATTCTATGTAATTTATAGTTAGGACTTTTAAGGTTACCGAGTTTTAGATGTTCATGGGTGAACGTTACTACTTAATATGATACATAACACTACCAATAACAGCAGTGTTATGCGCTGTTGTATTCTGGTTTGAAGAGTGTGGTAAGGGAGACATACTTTTGCGAGGCATTCCATCTTAGTCCTCAGGGGTAGCAACACACCTGTATCTAACCTTAGGTGAGACTTCGATCTTATCTAGGGTTGATTACAGATGTCCATGAGCGGCAGTAGCCACTTACCATCCGGTGTGCTGCATACTCGTTTGCTGCTTCCATACTACAAAAAAACCAAGTCAAGGAACATATCTAAGTTGAGATAGATGACCATACGCTTCAATTCCAATTCATTTTAAAAAGAAAATGTTTCATCTGAAACGCTGGTAAATGTACCCAAATGAGATTTACTGAACCTAATACCTGCGTCGGAAAGTGTTCGGGTGATTTGGGAGTGCGGGCTACAGATTGAATTTGCCTGTGGCCCTCGAGAGATGGATATATGTAGCGAGGATTTAGAGTATCTGGATGGGACAATTGTGGGAGCAGCTAAGACCGATCATGAATTAACAAATCTTTTGTTGTAATATTTTGTTTCCCATGTTCCGTTTGTCTTTAGTTTCTACTCAAATGTTTGTAGTATAGATGAATAATTATTGTATAAACAAAGCTTTATACAGTCGTTGCCCCAAAATATGATTTTCTTCCGTGTTTTGGGTGAAATGGATAATACAAAGACGGATACAAAAATCCAAATTAATCATTTAGATATCTGTCTGTTTAACACCGAGCCCACTGCGTGTCAGACCGGTTTTTCTAATTAGTGGAGAACTCTTTCCAAACATTAATAGGTGTATTTGCATGTAACAATAGGTTTGTCATGTTTTAAACCATCGTAAAAAACCCCGTGTAATTCATGCATGTAGTAACCTAATGATCCAAAATATACATATCGAAGAATTTGGAAAGAGATCGAATCCGGAATCCTAACGAAACGAGATGTAAAATATCAGTATCTTAACCCTGCAACGTTGGAAGACACCGGGGAAAAATGTCTAAAACAATATTCAGTGTATTACATTACTCTGTTTATTCCTCAATCAGTGAGTACTTAAGTGAATCATTATTCTGATAATTTTAAATCCAATTTAAATAGTTTGTATACACTATAGTAGACACAACTTAAGTAAGATGCATAAAATAAGTTCTCATGGATATTACATATGTGAATTAACTTAAATACAACTTGTAACAATATGTTTATTATTATCATTTAATATAATAAACATACCTACTCATCTCATTTTATTAATTAATACTCTATAATTTTAAAATTATTAAAAAATTATACATTACAAATTATAATTAAAATTAAAAACTATAAATAAAATAAATGAGCCAAGTTGCTGCCCCGTTGAAGTGTGCCCAAGACACTGGCAGCATTACCTCTCTGAATCTCCAAACTTATTTGTTGGCCGAGCTGAGCTCCAGCTCTTGGGTCAACGGAGGCCTCAATCAGACGCGAAGACAAGACTTGTAACACACCTTAAATAGGACAGAAGTAGCAGCCGATGTTGATCGCGTGTATCGCCATGAGATTTTAATTTTATCATCTCAATGACTAACTCCTCTATTATACTGTTATGTACTCTTTACGGCCAAATACTTCTGTTCCCTGTAAGACGTTATATATGCTTGTCTTCTCATTGCTCATAAGTGATTTAGCACGAATATCAAAATTTGGTTTAAGTTTTGTATGTCCCGTGATATGCAAGTTCGCAAGTAAATTGCACTATATAGTTGGGTGGTTTTAAGTCATAGTACCGTACCAAATGGAGATCCTGTGAGTCCATCCTGCAGTCCGACCCTATTCAGATTGAAACAAATAACAAATTATAAATGAAAGTATGAATCAATACATAAAAATCCTGAGCACAACAACTTCAAAGCCTCATTGGACAAGTAAATCGTATAAACTAAACAAAAGCCACCTTTCGACAACATTTCACTGCTATGTTCCATTGCCCCCATGTTCATATACCAGTTATATCCAGTTCATTTGACCCCATTTCATTAACCTATATGGTTACACCCTCCTCATAATACCGATACAGGGTATTACTTGCTTATCCTAACGCCCTTAGGCTCATAATCTGTGTCATAATCGTAAACCCTATTTGGCAGAACCTAGATTTTCGCACGTAATTTCTTATATCAGTTTATGACGCAAGTTAAGGCACAATAACCGTAAACAACTTTTCGTCTAACAACTATTGAGCTACTGCAAGTTGTATTTTTAGATGCTTTCTTTTTTGTAATATATAAGTAAAGGAACATGTAGTCCACCTGCTGACAAGTTACTTCGCTCCTAGACATCTGTAATGAACCTCAGATAAAATAGCTATTACTATTTTTGTTTTTTTTTTTTAATTTTTTTATATAGTATGGAAGTAGCTAAGTACGGTAAGCACCTGATGGTAAGTAGCTAATGCCGCCCATGGACATCTGTAATCAACCCTAGGTATGATCAAAGTCTCACCTAAGGTTAGCCATAGATGCGTTATAGATAGACATCTGTAATGAACCTCAGATAAAATAAGTGGCTTGTCTAAGGTTGGCCACATACGCGTTACTACACCTGAGGACTGACGTTGGGACTCCTCGTATGAGCATGTCTTACTACACCCTTCAGAACAGAAACCGGCAGCAATCTAAGCTATTATTAGATATAAATAGATATAAATAAATATAAACATTATAGCTTTCTACACTCCTATCCCCATCTGGCCGGAGATCAAAACCGGACCCACTGCGTGTCAGACCGATATGATGACCGCTCTACCACGTGGGTCGTGATGGTGGTGCCTTCAGAGACGAACTACGAAAGGATTCTTTTAAAATGCCAATGTCACACACATTATTATCAAGTACTAGCTGTAGTCGACGTAAGCCGCCACCGACGCCGCGTAAAGTATTAAAAAAGAACAATTAAAAAGTAATAAATGTTTTTCATCTACTTATTAACTTTAATTAGACAACACAATGCGACAACAATGCACTGAGGACAAACATATGAACTTTATTTTTATTAATACAGATATTTTTGAAAGGAAGGTAGTAGAACTCTTTGTGGTTCGACTCCGGGAGCACCATCGCCACACTTATTTCTGCCTAACAACAGCAGTGCTATGCGCTGTTGTATTCTGGTCTGAAGGGGGTGGTAAGGGAGACATACTTTTCCGAGGCATTCCATCTTAGTCCTCAGCAACTTAGGGTAGCAACGCATCTGTGGCTAGCCTTAGGTGAGACTTTGATCTTACCTTGGGTTGATTACAGTATGGGCAGTAGCCAGTTACCACCAGGTGGGCTGCATGCTAGTTTGCTACTACCATACTATAAAAAAATTACACAATATTATATCATACACTTATTTAATCAAGCATAATAAATTCTTAGTGTCCCTCATTACAGTTATCATTAAGTAATATTAGATCACCTCTGATGAGAATGATATTTCATATCTTTTAATATAATTGCTCTCATATTGGTACGAAGTACGTACATTAATTATAATTGGCACTTGTTTATTTAAATTTAAGTACCAAATTAATTAATAAATTAATTAATTAAATTAATTACAAAAATTACAAAATCAATAAATTACGAGGTATTTTATATACAACTTACTTCGTAGTTTATAATTGTTGATTGACGCTGCCTACATAATTATACGTATATCTGTTATCAGCCCCAAATAGCACTTAATTTCTACCCAAGATCAGGTCACGTACCTGCGAAGTCTGAACTGAATGTTCCTCGTAAGTTTCCATTATCATATCCCACGCAACTAAACATAGATTTATTTTTGCAAATTTTACCAATAATGAAACACTACATATATCTTTTATAACTACAATTTCTGACATGACCTAACCTTTGATAATCGCGAGATTACAGAGTTTTCGCGTTTCTTTACATTAAGCTTAATCTCCGCTTAAATTTCGGGACTTTATAGCAATAAAATTACTAATTTCACTTTGATTTTCGTCCTTATACTTGAGCCTTAAGGCACTTTGTGAAACACTCCAATGAATATTTTAGAGTCTAAAAACTCAACGTTCATTGCCTACATATTTAATGTATCACTCATCTTGCAACGTAAAGCACTTGTTCATCAAATACTTAGCTAGAAAGCAATATAGAAATCTAATAACGTCTCTTCCAGTAACAATAACATTATCTATATCGCCGCACGTAGTCTCGTGGGACGCTTTTCCCCCATTTACTTCTATACCATCACTTTATGATACTCACTGTATTTTTTTTATTATTCATGATAATACTCCTTACATTAGCCTGTTTTCTGTTCCTTATATTGTTTTTATGAACTCCGCCGCGATTTGCGCGGGCCTCTTTGTGCTGTGACCTATTTTTTTATTACACGCCTTTTACATTTAATGGTGGTTAAATGAGCTACTTTCGCTTCAAAGTCAATTTTAGAAGGTTACTACATATTTTCTTTTGATATATGTTTTACTTAATGTTTTGACTTTGATTTCTTTGTAATATAGTCTTCAGCAAATTATGAAGTCCACATCATTGTATTTGGTAACTGCCGCTTATGGAAGTCTATAATTGCTGCAAGTGAGGTTAGTTCTTCTTGAGGTCTACCACAGCTGCGTTGCTGCCTTCGAGGACTAAGTTGAATGTTGTATGTAAGAGCCTCTTTCTTACCACACTCTTTATACCAGGATATAACGCCCAGCATAGGTATTATTATTTTTGTTTTTTTTTTTTTTTTTAGTATGGAAGAAGCAAACAAGCATGTAGCCCACCTGATGGTAAGTGGCTAATGCCGCCCATGGACATCTGTAATCAACCCTAGGTACGATCAAAGTCTCACCTAAGGTTAGCCACAGATGCGTTGCACCCCTGAGGACTAAAATGGAATGCCTCGAAAAAATATGTCTGCCCACACCCTTTAGACCAGAACGCAACAGCGCATTACACTGCTGTTATTAGGCAGAAATAAGTTTGGCGGTGGTGCTTCCCAAGTCGAACCACAAGGAGTTCTTCCACCTTTAAAATACCACCTATTATAATACAGAAATAGACGTAAGGACAAGGACAGGATAGGACAAAGGATACCTACGGTATCAAAACAATGAGGGTTCTGCCACGATTAATAAAAATATTTACATTACAGAAATAAAAAAAATATATAATATTATCACTTTTTATTATAGCGACGTAATAAAATATTATACTTTAAATTATTTTACATGCGTGACACTTCATTCCGAACCAAACTTATGCATATAAGGGCCAAAATCTGAAAATCACGACCCCCTAAACTACTGAGACTCCGTTCAAAATAGCACTAAACAAAAATAGCGACGTATTGTGAATTGCATATCTATGTGAAATCCTCATGAAACTGTAAGGTCAAGTGAGCGGAATGAATACGAATGGTTCCGTGTCAGGATTTGTATATAAACCAAGCGGGTCAGAGACACGGAATCTGGAGCAGGATTTGTGGTAATACACTCATGTCATCGCCTGTCTTTGGTATAATATCGTTCTCAATTTGCCTGTTTTTTAATAAATGTGGCCGTTATTGACACAATATAATAATAGCCCAGCTGTTCAGATTATGGTTTTACTCATTTATGCGTTAGAGTGAGCTGTGATAGCCGAATAGTTGTAACTCGGCCTCTAAATCGAGGGTCCGAGGTTAAAATCCCAGGCACGCACCACTGATTTTCTAAAATAATATGCGTATTAGAAGTTAATAATCACTGCTTTACGGTGAAGGCAAATAACGTGAGGAATACTTACACACCATTATATATATAGATGCCCAATCGTCTAAGTCATGGACCATCTATGAAATATCATATATAGATGATATTTTTATCAGATAAATTGTTTGTTTGCTTATTACTATAATGCCATAATAACAAAACCTGACCTAATATTTCAAGGCAAACAACAGCCCAACAAACAAATTTAAAAAGATTCTCAAGCTGAGAAATTTAAATAAACCAAAACATCCACTTGCTAAAACGTAAAAACGTAAAGGAGAAGCAGTTTTCGACAATCCCAAAGAAAGCAAGAATGTGTACTAACCAAACCCAGAAGTGCATAATAGTATGAATTTATTCATGGGAGCGCGAACCACACCTTGTGTGCTAGTTTGAGAAATATTTTCCATCGGAAAAAGCCTTTTGTGCAATAATACGGTATTATAAACAATGTTTACTATTCCACTTGAAGCAGACTTTAGATGTGTATTTTTTGTACAAAATAGAAGTAGAGAATCAATATTTAAACCGGATGGTAAGTACACTATCACCCACGAATATCTATGCAAACTATTAAGCTTGTAAACTATTGAGACATTATTTATAATGTAGCCCAATTGCGGCAACGTTACCTCTAAAGCCGAACACAGCAGAGGTACCTACTACTGCCAACACACTTGACGAAATTAACATCCTTCATATATCGTCGTCAATCATATGCAGCTTTACTGCTGGTCATGGATCTCCTCTTAGAGTAGGAGGTGTTTAAATATTAGTCCATTGCGCAAACCAAGTTCGAATACTGTATCTATCTATACTAATATATAAAAAACATTTAACAAAATATAAAAATCAACTTCTATGGCACAAAAAAGCTAAAAAATAATTTAAATTTATTTTGGTTTCTTTCATACACAGTACATAGTGCAAAGTACCGAACTCGGCGCTCAACATATTTTGTTAGATTACAACGACGAATCTATGTCCTACGAGTATAGTATATGAGCGCCGACTAAAAAAAAGGGTTTGCAGTACCGTGCATCATTAGGTTTGAGGAGTTGAGGGTCAAAATTTTCATCTTATATCTCTACATAGTAATCTTACCGCGTATACGTAAGTAGCAAATGACCACTTCTAAGGTCTAGGTTCGAAGTACCCCTGCATTATCAGGGTTGAGGAATTGAAGGTCAAATTTTTCATAGTATGTCTCTGCTCAGTAATCTTATTATATGTTCCTAAGCATTGAATGGCTAACTTCTATGGTTTTGGCTAGCAGTATCTCTACATCATCAGGATCGAGGAGTAGAAGGTATTTTTCATTATATCATTTCATCCTAGATACCTTATATTCAATTCAAGTTTCATGATCATCGGATCGGTAGAAGCTGAGTTAACTTAATGCAAAATTAAGACTTATAAGGTTTTCTCATTGTTGCCATTTTCAAAACTGAACCAAATTAAAACGGAAAGCACCAGCTTTCAAATAAAAAAAGAATTCTCAAAATCGGTTCACCCAGTCGAAAGTATCGAAGGTTCAAACATAAAAAAAAAATACAGTCGAATTGAAAACCTCCTCCTTTTCTGAAGTCGGTTAAAAAACAGGCAATGGTGTGTAAATCACCTTTAATAACTTTTGTAATTTTTCTTACGATAGTTTTTGTCTTTTAAAGCAAATAATAAATAATCGTGCTTGAAATTTGTCCTAAAATGCATTGGTGATCGCATTTAGACTGATATTATACATAAAAACGTTGCTGCCGATCCCAAATTTTGTTCCTTAGTCGCCACCTACGATATTCATACCAACCGCTATTCAATAGCGACACCACACGGTACGATTTTCAATAAATTCCTTCAAAGTAGGCATAATATTCGACAGGTATAGAACTTAGAACCCATCACGCAAACACCCGAGGTCATAACATGCTTCATTATCGCACACATGCACGACAAACTGGCTCGTAATTAATTGCCAATTAGTCGTAGCAGACGCTAGATTAAGACGTTTTATGAACGCTGTGTAAAAGTGAACGTTTGTGCTTCACGATCAGATTAAAGCATGTATTGTTTAATTAGAAACCTAACATATGTCGTGTCGTTTAAATGGTCGTGAAATGATAAATAGTAATAGTAAATCGATTATTGATACTCATACTCAATTACGATAACATGTCATATACCTACTATACACACAGAGATCTGCAAATCCTAAATATGACAGGAATGCTAACTAATTAGCCACAAATATAGTAGTAACTTAAATATTAACGGTTATTTTTCCTGTTACGCGGGTTTACGACTACAAGCAAGAACCGCGTACGGTTGCATGCATGACAGTAAAAGTATTCGCATCTATGAAACGATATGATGCAAGTGGTACTTATTTGGATGAGATTCGCATACCAAACTAAGCTTGCATGACAGATAAAGAGCACTAAATCCTCCCTCATCGCACCCTACAGACAAAGATATGATAGATTCAATCGATTTATATTTCTTGTATCTTAATCGGGAACAGAATCGGGATCGAAATGTATAAATGTCCATTTTTCCGGGTCATTCAACGAAGAAACAATAAGATGTTAATGTTTTCTGTAACGACGGGGTAGTTTTATGTAGTAATGAAACATCGACCTTGAATGTTACATATAATTGATGACCTTTTCCTATCCTTAGTTAAGGCCCTTGAAAGTACATCCACTCGGAATGAAAACACAAATTACTGAATTAATAAATGTAAGAGTGAAATTATTTGCCTATATTCAAATATCAAGGTTTTGGATGCAACAGACATCAAAACTAAGCGATGTTGTAGCAGAAATAAAATAAATTCCTATTTACATATAAGATAAAAGTGAAACATCCTGTTGAAACCTGAAATAGACGATTATAGGATCGACGAAAAAATCCTCAACGAATTTTTCGAAACCACACTCGAAATGCACATTTTAAACTTAGTATCACTTCAACAAGAGCTTTATACAAGAGCACACAAGACGTGCTCAGTCATTGGAAGCGCGTGTCTAACATTACACGCTAATTAATTGCTAATCCGCATACAAAGCAAATCAATTAAGCCCCTATAATTACAAGGAAGACACAGTCGAAGGACGTCTGCGTGTACGTATCGATATTGTATACGCATATCATATCTATATCCCCCAAAGATTAAGGAGACGAGGACAGGTTATTAAGTCTGAGGTCGTATTTAAGTCAGAATTTATATATACGGCGTTTATCATACCCGTGAAAATAATGATTTATCAATGCATAAAAAATCTTTAGTGACTATTATAGTGCACTTAAATATTTAATGATTTTGAGTGAATATCATTTTTTTGCTATATATGTTATGCATTGTAATATAGGATCGTTTAAAATTTACTGCATGATTTAATTTCGTTAATTGTTAATCGTTATGAAATTTAATATGAAATAATTTTATTTATAAATGAACGAGGTCTAATTCAAACTATAAAGCCTCTTTTATTTTTAGTAATTACGTTCAGTAATTGTACCCAATATACAGATTTTTGTAACAATATAATTACAATAATGACAAACGTTAATTAAAACTGATGACAATCATGATTGAGTTGGGTACAAAATATCAAAAATAGCAGTGCACACAATTATTGATTAAATATAATAATACTGTAAGTTTCATAAAACATAATTCGATAATTTAACTTATAAACTACGCACTACGAAAACACCAATACAATAACAAAGCTTTCCATTTTCACAACAAAACGCCCACGTGTACCAACTTTAATCATGCTTTATAGAAAATCTGAGCGGTAAGCAGATTTGTGGTTTCCGTGTTGTGAATGAGAATGTGTACTGTATATTCATTTTGTATTAGCCGCCCCCGGGACAATAGATTGTTAGCGTTACATTGTTCTAGGCGCCGATGTTGTGCAGTTCCGTTGGTGCCTATTTGTTCCTGTTTGGCGCTCGACCCTCGTTTAGTGCGAATCTGGTCGTACTCTATATTGTGCAAATTAATTGGACACCACGTGATGTGAACAAAACACCCATTTCAATAGCGCACGCAATATAACACGTTACGAATTCACAGCGGCAAAATTGAATTGTTTAAATAAAATAGGGAAAGTTTGCCGAAAATGATATAATAGAATTATATAAAATTCGCGTGTATGACAAAGATACGATGAAACAAATATTGAATGTATGGGTGGACGGATTCCAACCGGGTATTAAATAAGCTCGTGTCAAACAAAAAGAAACAGATGTACGTTGGTGTATAGGGGACTAAGTGGACGCGGTCGGTGCGGTTCTCACGCCAGTGTTTTTTGTAAGCCGCGAACAAGCGAACCAACTCTCAATTACAAATAGGAGTGAAAACAGTGTGTAGCAAAGAAAACCTCACGGCCCAGTGAGCCGAGCGTCCAAACTTTTGTAATATGTACCGCCGACAACGGTAGAATTATTTTATTTCAATTTCCGTCTGACTTGCCGGGAATCACCGATGTCTATGTTCCGTTGCTTGATTTGAATAGGTTTGTTTTGCTTCTCTGGTTTGTCTAAACTTTGTGTGAGCTTAAACTTCGGGACACGTGATTTCTGTTTTATTTTTTCAACGTTTTGTTTCGGAAGTTTTTGAAATGTATATACGAGAAGTGCTAAATAATTTCTCTAATCATCTTTTGTGCTGATTTCCTTGATACTTTGGAAATTGTTGTAGGAGAAATATTTTTTTAAACCTAAACCTATTAAGCTACCAGACGGGCTATCGATGCCCGTCGCTCGACGGGCGGCCACTGTTGCCTATGAACATTTGCAATACCAGGCCTGTTGCCAATGCATCGCCGGCTTTGAAAAAGGGTTCTATTCGCACTTATCCATTGAAGAACCCCATGCTATAGCGCTCCAAAAATAATTTTGGGGAGAAGTTTATTCCACATCTTACACGTCCGAGGAAAATCCCAGCGTTAAAACTGAACCGTGGAGGACCGCCACAAGTCCAACTGGTGCGAATGCAACTTCATCTTTCGGCAAAGGGGGTGCGGGGGAGAAAAGAACACGTAGGAACCAGGTCGAAAAGTTCCTCGGAACTCTGACTTTTCTAAAGCTACTAGAACAGGTACAGGGAGTCTATGTCCCTCCGCAGATTCAAAGGTTTAAACTGATCGTTGATACTCGAGTCATGACAATTCAGATTACGCGCTTCTGTACGGAGTGTGTATCAAGTGGATAAGGCTGGTATTGAGGCGCCCCTGCCCAAAGACGTCCAACTTCTTTGATGTCATTTTGGCCTGGCATTTAAATGACCCTGAAAATACACGGCACACTAAATCTACTAATTCTTATAAAATATATATCACGCTTTACATTCAAAGCAACAATACTTTTAAGTTTACTAGAACCAATAAAATGATATTTCTGCATCTCATAAATTATCAAAAAGTCTTCGAAAGATGGAGGAGCAGCGCAATACCAACTATGGGAAAAGCACAAAGGTTTGTGAATAAAAAATGAGCACCGACGAACACTCCGAAAATTTTGAGGTGGAGTCGGTTGGAGCGATTTTTCTGTCTCCTGCAGCGTAACATGATTAGATGGGTGTAATTTTATCGCAAATTCGCCTTCGCCGCGAATACGAAACGCGTTGGAGTCGGGATTGACATGAATATTACATGAACTGAGACACGCCCCGTCATTCATTCGACGCTAGTGTTGAAAGTTGGCGTTACGAGAAACATATTTACAAATATCTGCCTGAGTGATCACAGTTTAAACTAGATTTATTGCACTTTCCTTAAGCTGAATATTTTAATCCAAAACAACTGAAGTTAAATCTTACGAATGAACTTTTTATCGTTTGTGTACAATTAAACTCATAAATACCACCTACATGTTTTTCAAATTCCATATTAGATTACTTAAATTTTGCCATACCACGACAAAACTTGTAATGCTTTGTAACTATAGTAATTAGTAATAGATAGAATTGTGAATTTTGTATAATCAATCACCAAAGGTTTAAATATTCACATTCCAAAACGCTCCAAATTTCAGCTGTGATAACCGTGGACAACGCGAGTAAAATAAAAAAAAAAAAACATTGTTTTTCAAAACACGAATTTCAAATTAGGCGTGTCAGCCGATGAAAGCAAAGTCCCAAAAAATAATTTTTCACCGATTAATTTATAATAAAATACAACCTTCCCTCACAATATTGGACCGTCAAAACTTATTGGTATTTCTAAAACAGGATATTTGATGCGAAATTTCTAATAAACTAATTCGCAAACACGCCGCCCGGCATTCCGGCGAATATTAAAACGCGGGCAAAAACCCTCGACTCAACTCGTCTGTTAGAAAAGAAAGCAAATCAAAAAAGCGCGGAAATTCCTTAATTTTCTTGAGAAATTCCTTTTGGAATTATTCGTTAATAAAGTCACCTCAGGGGCGAGATTCTTTTGATGGCAGTGAAATATAGCTAGGTCCGGACCGATTGGCGCGTGACAGCCGAATCGGAGCCTACGGCGGGCAAATAAAATGAAAACGCCCTGGGGGCAGCAGTAGAAAATTGGAAACGTCATTTTCGCCGTTTTTTAATGTTTGGTGCGGTTCGGTTCAAACGCGATAGGATTACCGCATACCGAGCGCCCGCAGCGACTGCCCGACACTGCTCCACCTGGGCGTGTTTGACACGAGTCGCGCCAAAATACCAATTGGTCATTTAAATATCGAATCTCATTTCGAAAACGACTTTGCGAGCACGAGATTTGCTTCCGTTTTGCGCATTGCTGTGCTTTGCATTACTCGTATTGGCTTTTTTAGAACTGTCAAGCCGAATTACTTTGGGGCGTCAAAAACATCAAAATTTAGAGAGATCACTAAGCGAATGCAATGTGACATTTTGGGAAAAAGGTTCTAACGACGGACGTTATTTCTTTTAGTTTTATGTTTTATGCTTCTATTTTTTGCCCTGTTGCGATGTTTATTGGATTACTTTTACCTTTATTACTTGTAACATAAAATGTCTGTTATGAAAGAAAAGAGTAATTGTGATATATTTTTGATCTTTTTTATTTATTTTGTTGCAGGTAAGTTTTCATCGAGCTAAAGGATTGGTTATGTCTTCTACACAAGAGCAGCAAGAGTATGTTACTTTATGTGTATTATTTTTTTTACAGAAACATTCAAATTTACCATGAGATCAATTGTTTTGGAATATATATGGTCTTTTAAATATCGTTAAATAGAAGACACTAGTACGAATGAACTCATAACAGACTATTGTAAGAAACCAGTCGTGTTGTACGTGTAATTTTATAGGTATACTGCATAAATTCTATATATTTTTTTTATTACTTTGTTCTTGACTGTGTCAGAAGGAGCGTAATGGTTTTCGAGAATATGAATTTATATCCACTTTCTTAGCACACTTCACAGTCCACCTCCTAAAACCCTAAGAAAACCTAACCCACCTTAACGTTTTGACGGATTTTAACTTATAACGTGTCAAAATTCATTGAAATTGTCTTAATGATCTTTGACGACCCGCGTGGCGGAGCGGTGACCATGCCGGTCTGACGTGCAGTGGGTTCCGGTTTC
>DWTU01000733.1:0-15598 GCA_018251515.1 Cecropterus confusis
ATCGTATACCACATATTTGTTACTTGTGTGCTTATAAAAAATTTATACAAGAATGGACTAAAATAATAGTTTACAATAAAGTGGTGGTTTCCCACGTGGTGGAGCGGTCACCATATCGGTTTGACATGCTCAGTGGGTCCCGGGTTCGATCCCCGGCCAGACAGACATCTGAATGATGAGTTTCGATTTCTGTTAGGCGTCTGGGTGTTTATGTATTTGTCTTTGTGTGTCCATGGCACCCACGACACAGGAGAAAATCCTACTGTGAGGCTATGAGTGCAGAAAGTTTTTGTTCAATTATTTTTGAATCCTGTATCACTCTGCGTGTTACTTGAGGTAATTTGAAATATTGAAAATTATTTATTAAGTTTTAAAGTTAAATGTTGGGAGATTGTAAAAATCTATCCATTAAGTAGAAACCCGTAGAAATAAAAAAAAAACATATTTCAAACAGTCGTCGATAATATAATAGTCTCTAGAATTCAGAAAGTAGAGTAAGAGTCCGTGTGGTCATCACTTAAGCAGGCTATCGATCCGCAGCCTCATTCATGCAGAGTCACACGCCCGAATGTTACACCTACGGGTCAGGGGGCTTTCGTTACATTATATGATCATATTTATATTTACCTAAACACCCTAGCTACTATGAAACTGACGACCCGCGTGGTGAAGCGGTCACCATACCGGTCTGACAGGCAGTGGGTTCCGGGTTCGATCCTCGACCAGACAGACATCTGAATGATGAGTTTGTATTTCTGTCCTAGGTCTGGATGTTTATGTATTCGTCTTTGTACGTCAATGGCACCCACGACACAGGAGAAAATCCTAGTGTGGGGCTATGAGTGTAGCAAGCGTTTTTTTTTATGAAACAATTCAATTCAGGCATTAAGGTAAACGACCGATTTATTTACATATACATTTTTAACATTCGTATATTACGCTCCAAAAATACTTTAGCGTGAAGTTCATTCCGCAAACAACAAAATAGTGTACAAGTAAAGAATAATAAACTTTATAACAGATGAAATACTTATTTCTAATAGTGTTGCAATTTGTTGAAATAGAAATGTCAATAATTTCCCGTGAGACCTCGCACCCGGCGGCACTCTCAATTTATTGCACGGATCCAACTTCAATTACCCACCACTTTCAGCTGCACTTGAACATGTTCGGAATTTAAAATGGAATTTTAAACGAAAAAAATACTTTCACCTTTTTCACGTAGGTTTGTAAATGCGAACTTTCGGACATCGAGTGGGCAATTAATCCTCACAGTCATCTTGAATCGACAGCCGGCTGCGATTGATTAATAGCCAATCGAGAAGCTTGATAATCAGATAATACATTTGCGTCGGGTAAACACGCAGTTGTTTGTTACACGGCATATTATATTTACGATTTATGTAACCCCAGCAAAAACGCGGTGGCACTGACACCCGCTGTTTTCTCCACGAAAATGTGAGTCGATTAGGGTAAGAAAATTACGAGCTAGCGATAGAGTCTACGAAACTATTACTTCGCGAGGCAACCGACCATTACCCGTTATTTAGTCAAGTAGTATTCGCACTGGCAACATTTTCCCAGTGATATATAGTTGGTAAACTAATATTATCTCGGAATGAAAATATCTCTAGTGTACTTTAGCGCTACACGTAAAAATGTAATTTCTTTTCTTCTTAATAAATTCATTGTTTTGAATAGCTATAAATTATTCAAAATTGTCATTTGGTGACAAAACTTAAAGTTTTAACACCAGAATTGATCTGGAAAGTAAATTTTTGTTTATATTGTGTGAGAAAAAGGAAATTCGAAGCGAAAGTGGCACTGCGGAACGGCTTGGAAAGTTAGACTGGATAAGTTTTCCTTACATTACTCCTGAGACTAAACGGCTGCTTCGTAAGCCATTGTTTATATTTATAGCGATTCTTGACTAACTTACAAGAAATAAGCGCTCATCGAACTTGACGCATACAGCAGTGAATAATATAGAAGTAAGCAGGTATAGGAAAAAAACTATTTAAAATTCACAAAAGCTAATATTAATGGACATACGTCATAACATAAGGAATTTAAACTGAAATATCGATGATTTTTCTAATATAAATAGTTAATAGTTTAAAATCATTTTTGTATTTTTGTACCTTTCATTTCTATTGCATTGATTTAATTAATTATTCGTTTGGTACCTTTCAATAAATAATGTTGATATCGTTGGTTATCTTTAGGCGACATCTATAACTCCTCACAGCTCGATGGGAAGTTTTGCTATCGCGTCTCCAAAATGTAGGTAAGCCTCATTGTTGGCAGTTCGCCACGAAGCGGCAGTGGCACTGGTGCCACAAATACAACTCGGGGAAATAACTACGCTTATGGTTCACTAGTGACACGGCCAGGTTCCACACGCCCTTAACGCTATTTGGTCACTTAGTTATTTGGAATGCTGTTATTTTCTGCTCTATAGTTTCTATAACATGACTAGTACATGAAGTATTCCAATTTAATTGAACGGACTCAACAACGCGGCGAGTACGACCCCAAGTAGAACTTCTACTTGATTGTAGATGTCCATAACGTAGAGAAACTACCTTCTATAGATAGACTACACGACTGCATGCCCCTTTTAAAGTTATTACTATACATTATACATGTATGATCTCATCCAATGTGAGTATGTACTCATTCGAAGTTACGAGTATAAAACAGATTAGGTTCAGTTTCGGTTATGAGTTCTGTATATTGTAGTTATTATACAGTTGGTCATCGATATATCTACTTCAGTAATATTGCTATTAATACCCAATGAATTACTAATTACATATGTTAAGGCAATTGAAATGCCATCATTTGAAAATCATAAACATTTATTATGAAACCGTTGCACAATACAAAGCAATGTCCAATCACATCCGTTTCAAATTATTGGTAAAATTGGCTCATTTGTTGGATAACAGTTGTAATCTAATAGATTTAATTTGACGTAATTTGTTCACAATGATATATTTTATTGGCATAATACTTTTTGCTTTACCTTTTGTTCGCATGAGTTGTATTTTAGTTAATAGTTAATATTTTTAATATAAACTTACAAGTGGAATGAAAATGATTTTTAAAAAGATATAGTCGTTCAAGTACAAAATAAATCAATTAAAAAATTTAAAACATCACTATTGATTATAAAGCTTTGTATAAAAAGGATACGATTTATAGCTTATAAAAATAGATAAAGTTTAAAACAAAGGGAACAACTTATTTCAAGGCCCGGGGCAAGTGCCGCCTTTATTGCTTTTAAAAAGTTTTCGAACACAATAGAAATCGTGCTTATTCAATCACCCGAGCGTTTTCATGCAAAATGGAGCTACATAATGATTTCACCACTTTTTTTAAAATTAATGAATAGTTACAAACATTATGTACATTCTTTAAAACTATTCAAAGCCAATGTAAACTAATTGTAACGTAAATAAGTCTTACTGGAACCAATATAATTTTACAACTTAAGATTCACAGTTATAGTCAGAACATTACTCAATAAATGTTTGTTTTGTTACTTTTTAAACTTCTAGAAATACGTCTACGTATTCGATAAACAAAATATAAATTAAGAACGAAATTAGTAACTTGTGAGTAAAATTATAAAATGCTAATTTCAATGTTACCGTTGAATACAAATGAAGGATGTACTCACAAAGACACAAGAACCTGTAGACAAAGGCCCTCGCCCCTTATTCAAATTAATTTCCTCATTTTGACCTAATTATACAAAATTCTAAACATTATTTACAAAACATGAAATGCTTAGCATTTGTGATTTGAAGATATCTTAAAAAAAGTATCATACTAAAACGCACGTCATATTTCCATATTGATATGACTAAAAACAATGACATTATTTAAAAACAACATTTTTATTTTGCTCTATGTTTTGTAGGTTTCGGCGTTTTGTATTTTTAAGGGTAATCTTTATTTTAATGAGCACTTATTAAATTAAACTTATTAAGTTCGATTTTTTATGTTATTTTTATTGAATAATAAGTGGTACTCTCTGCAATATATAAAAAAGAAAAATGTCAGAAAATCTCCTTAATATGGTTAAAGATTTTCTTTTCACAAGCTAGCAGGATTATTATCAGTTGATTAAGTTAAGGGTGGATTAATAGGTACACAAGCATAACTTAAAAACCTTTTTGCAGAAAAACTAAACAGTTAACCTATCTCGATTGAAGCAGCAAACAATCGTGTAGTCCACCATAGTTAGTGGTTACTGCCGCCTGGATTTATTTATAACTAGCTGACCCGGCGTACTTCGTAGCGCCAAATTAAATTATGTGTAAAAATTCGATAACTAATAAATATACGAAAAATTCACATTATTTTGATCTATCTCGTAGCGTTTGCAATGAAAGCGCAAGGAAATGTGTTTACTTACGACATCACATAGAAACCTCTAAAATTATCAGTGTCTCTCTACTATATAATCTACTATAAATTTGACAAACAGTCAATAGATGGCGCTGGATTTAATTTCTATACCTGATATTCAAGTTAGTCTATGGCAACGAGGCATTGACAAAACAACGCTTACTCTATCCAGTAGACTGTCCAGTAGATTTTGCGTGAAAGCCGGACGACAGACAGACAGACAAATATTTCATATAAATTATAGCCTATATGTTGCGAGGACTAATAGGTTTATAACAAAAAAAGTTTCATCAAAGTCCGTCTAGTAGTTACTGAGTTAAAGCCACACAACAGACAGACAGGAAAATCAAAATGTTTTTTTTTGCTTGTGTTACTTTTTTGACTTATTTGGGCTATTTTTTGAAGTTTTTATTCAATGTACAGGATTAAACTCTTCTACAGTTTTATTATATGTATAGATTACAAAATGTACCGATTATTGTTTTAGCGATTTATAAAAATAGCTTCAATGAAACATTTTTTTCCAATAACAGTTAAAAATTTAGTTTGAAAACAATTTGTATATTATATATTTGCGATAGAGAAGCGTGGTAGAGTACTCTCGAAGTGATCGAAGCTGGCGGAGTCGCGAGAATAACCTAGTATTCTTATAAACTAGTTCAAATTCTTACGATTTTGTTTCACGATGTAAATCTTCCCTTAACTTTGTGAAACGCACTTGTGTGCTTAATGCACAACACATTATGCGGCGGCGAAAGTCATAGCTCGTCGACACGCCTCAGTTAGCGATAGTTGACCTACAACTTGCGTCATCTAGGTCCCACGATGTATTCGTGCGGCAGAACTAATGTGCACTTGATCGTAGAGTTCACTAGAAATGATTGCTCACAGACAAATATTGCAAGTTTTAGCAGAGTACATTATTTTGCGATCGGTTTTCAATATTAATTTAATTTGACTTTAGCCAGTCAAAAAATCACAAGGTACTAGATTTACACTATACTATACCTAGCATGATTTTTTTTTGTATGTATAATAATATAGGGCTATCCTAATATGGTTCGACCTACGTCTGTCCTGAAATTGTCATTTTGATGTTGCTATTTTAATACTCAAGAATGGTTCCTTGGAAACTCGAGCCAAAATCTTCATTTATGTTTCAATGACCAGTGGTATAAAATTTTAAAGTCAAAACTGAAAAAGAACCCCGAAACATAAAATAATTTTACAAGGTATGTATGGGTACGTATTGGGCCACTTAGTTTAGTTATAGTGATATTTTAATATAATTGTTATTGCATTAGACATTTAGACACTATTAAATGCTAGTAGGACTTGTAGCACAAATAGTAGTACTAGTTACTACTAGTACTTACACTACTATATACTTATAGCATGGTAACGGAATTATTGAGTGTCAATTTCTTAGTAAATAGTCAATGTACCGATAATATAATTTGTATGATCATATTGAAACTCCTACGCCGTAGATAACGTAGCCGTTGTCGATACTACTAGTAGTAGTATAAAGTAGTAGAAACAGAAGTAGTGGTATGACTGTCAATTTTTCAGTAAATAGTCGATATGCCGATAGTAAAATTTGTATGATCATCGTGAAAATTCTACGCCGTAGGTGACGTAGCCGTTAGCGATGCCTCATTACCGCGGGCAAAAGTCCGTTAGCTTAAGATAAGCTTAAGAACGCGACTGTTCTTTCAGCTTATAATAATGACCCTGCATCAATAGCGAACCAATTTTGACTTTTATCGAACTAAAAAGCCTATCTTGACAGTGTATGTGGGTTATCCTACAGTACTAAAAGTACTTGTCATCGGCTCTGGTCGTTCCTTATTCATCCTATCCTATTCATTTCCTATACATATATATTGTTTAAATATAATAATGTATATACCGTAATAATATGTAAATACAGACATTAAGATGTACTACACATTATTATTTTATTTAAATATCATTAGAAAATGGAACAAGTAAAAAATAAGTCAAAATTGTGTGCATTTGAGTATTGTACGCAAAGGTTTTTCACAAAACGATACGACACTGATTTATCGTCATATTGGCTACTTATTACAGTTAATTCCTCCTACAGAATGATCTAAGATGAAATAAAGTCAAAAAGGATGTATCAAGGACGTAATAACATATATATTAATTGTATATAAATTTACTATTGCACATATACGTACAGGGTGAACAGATATTATCATACCTACTTGTGTCACTTTACGTATCCCTAGTGGCCCGCTCGTGTTCATTCATAATCACGTCAGTCCATACACTCCATTTGTCCATTGATTTATCAAGGAGATGTAAAAGTTCTATTTGAGCACGCCGCGGATATCAACGGCGTGTTGTTAAATCAAAAAGATTCAAGATATATGAATCGGTCGGACAAGTCGGCTACGATATGTCGTTATCAATATCGCCATTGTAAAGCGGTTTTTATTTACTTTATGGTATTTTTCTCATACTCAATTACTCTTAAACAAGGCTCCAAACTAGTAATAATTATATCTACGTTTCTATGCGTACTTAACATACTGCGTAGTTTATTCGCACTGATAAAATAGGGGATTTATATAATAATATAACTAAGGTACACTATTATTAAAAATATATACAAATGAGTTGTGACGATGATACCTCCCTGGCCGAACCGTGCTCATTCTACCAATTTATATGATTTTAATATTTATAATTATAAATATATATTAAATAAAAATGTGACTCGTGCCTTCGTTAAGCCTTTCGCCTATCGCAGTTAGCGCCGCCTCGTTACTGCGGGACACAGTCTGTTAGCGTAAGATGGCCTCTAACGAGCCGCGTTCAGCCCGGATGTTCTTTCACGGCCTGCGAAGCGAAGCAAGTAAGAAGAATTTAGACCGAATTCCATTTGTATAATAACTGTTATAGCTGTTTTTAATCATATTGGAACATAATATTCGAATGTTTATTGACCGCTTGCATTGACGTCCTTTAATTTTGTATGGGAAGTATACTTATCACTCAAATGACATTCACGTGCGTTCCAATGCACGTATCGCGATGAACCATATATTTCACAGATTAACATTTTAATACGGAAATGACAATATATGGAGGAAACAGTCTAGACAACACGGCGTACAACATGGCGTACCACTGCTTATAAATATAAAAAGATTTTACGCTTATACTCCTCTTTTACAACATACCAATATATGACAACATAACAGGACATTTTGAAGGTGGTCAAACTTCAAGATGATACATTATGCATATTCTTTATTACGTAAGACATAGCCTCTTTAGTACAGCTCTACGCTCCATAGTATTTATACCGAGGTATGCAGTTGTAAGATAAGCTTTTGGTTGGTAAAATTATCTACTTCATATACCTATCTGTTATTACTCGAATGATAATAATAATTGTACATTTAGGAACAGAAGGCTTTCGAATGCTTTCGAAGACTTTAAATCACCATAAAATATTGTGCAGTGGGAAGTAACTGATAATAACAAAATCTTACATATTTGTGTAAATTGAAAACATATTAAGTATGAACTAAACGTTTGATTCTCTTCATAAAGATACTAACGTGCGCTGTTCTTGTTCGATAATACTTCCGTCAATGCCACAGTCTACGGCGTAGAGGTCGTAGCCTGTAGCGATGCCTCATTACCGCCAGCTTGGTGCTGATTAGCGTAAGACGAAGTTTAGCGGTGCAGCCAACCCATCACTTCCGGTTTGAGATTACCTTTAAAACTAAACATGTAATTAGTGGGAATATTCGTGCTTAAGAATAATTTAATGACCTCTATCTGTTTCATTACCATTTGATCAGTAATATTATTTATTTCAAGAAAAGAAATAACTAGGCAGTTAATGAAATTAACTCTTCGATTTCTTTAAAAGCCTTCACGAGTTGCCGCTTGTCAAGGCAGAATGATATTGGCTATAATAGGTCTAAGTCTAATTTAAACGTAGTTACACATAGACACATACATTTATTCAAACATTATAAACGTTTTATCTTTAAGTTGCCATTGAAATATTGCTGCAAGTTCAATTATATTTTATTCTCTTCGCTGGAGAATAATTTTACGACGTTAACTGAGATGAGTTATTAAAAGCGATCTTACAAATCTTTTTCAAAGACATAAAATACTTTGAATAAGATTTCGAGGGAGACATGACCTCAATACATATTAGCATACTTTTAGAAGCACACGGAGTATTGAAACAATGCGGTTCTTATAATTCTGGGATCGTACGCGTAAGCCAAATGTTTCTCTCGGCCCTACATTTTACTTATGTGTGTGTCATTTTGTGTGAGTCTTTTCAGAATTCTTTATCCAAAATACGCTTGGAATATAACATGATTTGAATACCGTAACGATGAAAAAATAGTCCACAGATGTGCTCGGGTTTATTTCTAGATATCCAGTACTAAATTGAAGAGCTTAACTGCTTATCGGTTACGCTTACAAAAGTTTTGTACTTCGTAAAGGCACCTTCACGCTTCGCTGTCTGTTATATAACCGTGACGCTATCCACTCCAGCAATAACAACATTTAACACATTGTGAGGGAACGTTACATTATTCAGCGCAGTAGCCGAGCGTCCAAGTAATTTCATGCGGATAGCGTACCGACGACACTTGCCTGCACTCCACCGTCCTCCGCGAACAAAGGAATGAATAACATACACAGGTGCTAGCGAAGCGCTTTCTCCATTTCATACCTTCCTCGAAAAAGACATTTGCAAACGCTCGCGTGTGATCATTCGAAATGCACAGTAGCTTGCGCAAGTACCAATCATGAGTACTTTTGCGAATGTTCAAAGTGATTTTATCACTCGTGCAAAATCTCACAGTATCTGTTTATTAAAGGAACTCATTACATATGATTATACAAGGTTTAACAAAATTAAATCGTGAATCGAACTGGGACAATCCCTGATGCATAAAAATGCTCTGACGCCAGTACTGTGATTTGACAGATATACAGGAGACAAAATGTAAGTTCTAACTGATTTAGAAATCAGAGAAAATGTATATAAAGTCGCAATCGTGTGACCTAGAAAAAGCTAAAGCATAGGCGTGTCTGTAAACGAAATCAGGGTGGGTTGTGTTCTGAGTCTATTATAAAAATCTTAAGTGTATGTTAGCATTTATAGCAAGGCGCAGTTACAATTAATTTTAAAAAACATGACGTATTTTGATACAAAATAATATTTGCGGTAACTGGCGCGAGCTACTATCGTCTATGCAAGTAACCACTCGCAACGTGCAAGTCGGACTAAAAGCCTCAAGGCGCTCAACTCAAACATCTCAAGTCTAATCTTGTACATTCTAGTACACGGTCTTATTCTCCTTGTTTAAATTTACATCACATGCTTGAATGTAGAGCGTGTGAAGTGGAAACGCTACTTTTTTCTTAAGCGACTTTCAACCATTTTTGTCATTTCATACGGATTCATAATATCCAAATGCATGTAGCATGCATGTAGCATGTATATTACGAGCTATAGGCATTCAAAGAAGAAACTAGAAATCTGCCACAACAATTTCGCCGGATGATACGTTGGTTGAAATGAAATGCTAATTTGGAACTCGTACAAAAGGCCAGACTTAATTTTGAAGATCACGAGAACATATTAAAAACTCCGACACTCTGGATATAAAGGCTGTATAATTAAAAAGGGTTGAGCGTCGCATTAATCTTGAGGCGAGAGAGAATGGGAGCGTCATTAAACGAAAGCCGACGTTCAGCGATTCGTCGTCCATCACTCCCAATAATCATCCACTGCGAGCTCCGCAGTCTCGGCTACACTAAACCTACTTGCTCAACTTTGGTCATTATCTCATCGTTTTTTCGGTTTAGTCGCGTTCTATGATATAACGTGTCCAGTTTTTATATTAAACATAGTGACTTATTAGTTTAGGATATAATCTAAGTCATATTCGATGTATTCAACAGACTATAATTGTAATATGAGGAGAAATGAAAGAATTGAAAGAGAGATAAGATAATATTTGATAGCGCTTTTTTTTGTAAAGAGTCTCTCTGATATAACGTGATGTATGTTTGAAATGAACACTTGTAAGCCCAAATAAGGTAGCAGTCTCACGAGGATCATTGCAGTTGTGTCCAGACTATCTTACTTGAGTCCTCTCTTTTTTTAGAGAGAATATTATTAATTGCATAAAACATTTTGTAGCCAACATTGATGATTTACATAGGGTTACCTCTTTAAGCCTTTAAAATAACCTTTATCTATCGATTTTTGTCAATTGATAAACTTTCAATGTAAGTCACTTTACATAATGGTAGAAAGTAATCATTTTACATAGTAAACATGTTTTTTTTTTCTTCTGGCACAGAATTATAGAACAGTGCGAAACGTCAGTTAACAAATACAAATAATTTGAGAAGCAACGTTAAATTTAAAGAATCAAGACCAAAGAAGCATTTAATTTATATGAATAAACTGTTTGCTTCCATGCAAAATGTTCTTTTCATCCACGTTGCCACACCGTTGGCTTAGTGGAAAATTATTTATTTTCTTTTAAATATAAGTAACAAGAGTATGCATTTAAGGGAAAATCTGTAAAACTTATTTTTATGAATCTGGGTATGAAATAAAACTTAACTAACTAACTAACTAAAATTAACTTGATTCCCTCATATAGATAAAACTTAACAAAATGTAAATGACATAAATCAGCAACTTTTTATCTATTCCACAAACTGTCCCGCAACTTACCCGAACTATGACAAATAAAATTTATATTGGATATTAGATTTCCAATTCAAATACACATTAGACTTGGAAATCGGAGCGCTATTCAGGACAGGGATCGTGGAGAGGCACTTCTACTGTGAGTGGATTTAAGCCGTCTTGAGCGCGAATACGGTGAGATTAATCACAAGGATAACCGTAAGCCATACCTGCGAGCCTGTGTAAGGCGCTGCGGGGGCACGGCCTTGTCCTACTGTTGGTCGTCTATATTTAGCCGACCGCCCTCGCCCCCGCCCGCCCTAACTCCCGTCAATGGTGCTATTTAAAGCCCGAGTGCTACTGGAAACGTCCAATATCGATACGTGTCTCGCGATGAAAACAACGTTATCGTCATTTTTGCTCATTAAATTTAGTTTATTGACATTTATTTAAGTTTATAAATACTGCGTTGTTTGGTGTTCGTATTTCCAAATAGTAATAAAATAGTATTCACTTAGTAAGTGAGTACTATTACATCAAATTTATAATTCAAGGACATCGTTGGATCGAAAAATGGGAACTCGAAACCAAATGGCCAACAAATAGTTTTCTCTAGGTTAATTTCGCCCGGCGCCTGAACGTCTGCCAAACAAAAATACCTTCCGTATTCGCTCCAACTTTATCACATATTTAGTAGGAAACAGAATTCCAGTAACTTGTGAACGGAGCGCTTGGAATAGACAGAAAGTTAGAAAGTACGGGGTGAGCTATATGCTACATTTTATCCGAAAAATAACAGCATTTCTAAGTTGTTTCAAACATGTTTCATTCAAACGGGTTTGATAACGCAAAAAGGAACATAGCATGTTATTTGTTACCTATAAATAATCTAATCAAATAAAGATTTCATTAATTGCAAAGTGGTTATCATACCAGACTAACACACAGAAAATACCGTTTCGATTTCCGATAAGACTCTGAATGACGAATTTTGATGTTTGTTTCGGGTCTCGGTGTTTGAGTACTCGTCTTTGTCGATGGCATCAATACATTCAATGTATGATCCTAGTATAATCCTTTATATAGATCCTGCCTTATAAGGGCAGGGATCGCCTTTAATATCGAATTACATTGTACGATGTTTGTTACAAATCCTCGCGTTTCTGCCTATCATTTATAAGGGACCTTATGCCAATGTAAAACATTGTCGTTTCATATGATGTTATCTCCAAAAATTCTCAAAAGTGTGATAAATATTACGCTCTTGGCACAGCCAACAACGATGGTATATTCCCAAAACCTCATTCATCATAAGAGGAGATCCGCGCGCAGCCGGGAGAGAAAATAACAGGTCGAAAATGTAGCACTGATGTCATCTCAAAGAAAATAATCTCGTAGTGATACATTGAATGCTATGAAATCCTGAGTAATACCTCCGTCTATCAACCGGTTAAGGATTAGGTAGTAAATTAATTTAAAGCAACGTTTAAATTCCATATTTTTATTCCTCAGCGGAATTGCGCATGTTTTTAGACTTTGATATCGAATTAAAGTGTTGTTATATTAAAGCTGTTCTCTTTACACCTTCAATTTATTCTCCACACTAACTGAATAAGTAGTTCAGTAGTTCCTTCCAACCTCTTGTAGCCACCTTTGTAGCTTATTTCACTACCCCTTATAGTACTGATATAAATATATATAATATATTACATTTGTATAGTGGAAACCTCTGTGAACAATAAAAACAAAAGTTTTATAATTAATAAATATTGCTTTAATGAGAATGTTTTAAATCGTTTTGTAATTGTAATTACCATAACTTTATTTCATTATTTTATTTACATATAATCGCAAAGCTCGCCAACGAGAATTTTCTTCGTAGTTAGTGCCTGAGTGCACAAAAAGAAATTCTATAGACCAGCTACATATATATGAATACAGAAGTAAATAAGTATCTAAAATACCAAGCCGACCAACTACAACGATTCAACACTTAAATGTAGATCTCTTAATTATGAACCACTCAACCAAAATCTTTTTCTTTTGTAAGTTTGAATTCCCCGAGAGCGGCCCATTTCCTATGTTTCCGTTACGAATTTAAATTAAATTAATTCTCAGCGCCACTAGAATTAAAGCAGCTTAAGTTTCTATTTACACTACTACAATCACACCACAACGATCACTATGTGGGCGGGTGCAAATTTGTACGAAAAACTATAGGTTCATTGACACGAACTACATTTTTGTAGTTACAACAAGCCAGCTACGAGAAGCTGCAGTGACCGCTGCATCTCTGCGATTTAGTGTGGCTGTAGAAGGTTCGTGAAAATGAATACTAACTGAAACGAGTGAATTAACTTAATTAATGTAAAACATAAAATAGACATATAATTACAATTTTATTTAAACATTTATTATGTGTATATAAATTCCTAATCTGGGGGCACGGTAGTGCCACCGCCGAGACGATATCTTTATTCATAAGAGCTCCATAGAAGTGTCTTAGTTATTGAATATTTTACCTCATAATTTTTCGAACATCAAGGAGACAAGAACAAGATATACTATACCTGATATGCAACATATCAGGTATAGTATATCTTGTTCTATTTTTGCCTTTCCATTCATGCATCAGTCTAGATGTCCCCATCGTATACTTAAGTATTCTTAAAAGAAAAGTTAAGCCCTTACCACGCCTGATTGTGCAATTTGTGCAGACTACTAGCCGCTATAAATGAGTCACTTCTGAGAGAATTGATGCTCACCTTTTAAATATCATTCCTTTAGTCGCCGTCTACAACGTCAAAGGAAGAAGTGGCCTTTTACACCGATATAATATAGCAAGCGACAAGAATAATTTTTACTTCTAAGTTTATCTTAAGTTACCAAGCCACGTACTCTTCTATGTTCACTCGACGAGCCGGCACATGAAAATGTTTATTCTTTGCAAATGTATTCATGAAACAATGGCCACTACGAAGCATCATTTCTGGCACGAGCTATTCATACGAATAACGAGAATGTCTTGAGAAAACTTTATTATACTTGTTATAACTCGCCTTACAAGGAAAATAGATATGAAGTAGACCTAAATGCTTTTACTAAATCTCAGGAGCAAAAAGATTACACCGAATTTGTGTATCAAGTTATAATTTTTAATATAAATAGAACCATAATTGTAATATATCACGCACGTTACACATAAATATCATGTCTTGAAACTCAAATCTTAGTCTTAATTATTTCGACCTGTTTAACACGAGCCTGACAGAATAATTAAGTTGTTTTTATGAAGCTCTATAAAAGCTGGCTCCGACGGCTCTAGCTACCTAAAGATTTAAAAGTCTCAGAGATCCTTTTACATTTCTTTAAAAGGAAATGAAATTTTGATTCGTAAATTATATTACACTTTTTCAGCAGACTTTATTCGTTCACTTTGCATCTTTTTAAAACGCGACCAGAGATAGATAAGATAAGATTTGTGACTGCAGGAAAATAACGCTGTTTCATTTTCGAAGTAAGTTAGGGTACAACCTGAGATATTATTATCTAAATTCGTGAAGATTTTATCTTTCATTCTTTTTATGTATTTTAGATATATGACAAACTCTGGCGGCACCATCGTCACATGTATTTATGAGGTTTAAGATTCTTTATTTCCAAAAGAACATTGTTCACTTACATGGAAACTTAATTTATTTCACTCCAATGCTATTGAACACTTTTGAGCATGCATGAGCATATTTAGTAGTTACTTCAAAAAAATTACAATTTAAAATCTACGATTCAATACGTCTACTTAAATAGGGTAGACAGTATAAAGTTATGCACAGTAACAAAGTTTAACGTGTTTAATAGTGTCGGTAGGCAGATAAGCATAAGATATTTATGTCTTATAATAGCAGTGTCAAGCGCTGCCGTGTTGAAAGGTGTGGTAAGAGTGAAATATTACCGCGTTACTACTTAGGTCAGTTGTAGCAAAACATCTGTGATTGATCTAAGATCGTATATGACGTTGATTATAGATATCCATGACCGGTAGAATTAAGTAACTAAACAATAATAATATTACCGGTAGAATTTAAGATAATATGTTTATGTAAATCAGGATATTAAAATGCATTTAAACTGATATATTGGACCAACCGCGTGGAGTAACAGACACTTACCATCGTTCAGACAAGCAGACGGCTCATATTTTGATTCCCGGTCAGGCATTTTAATTGACCTTATTGATAAAATTTAACTTCCTTTTCAATTGAGTGTCTACATATTTTTGTATTTTAATGCTACCTACGTTACAGGTAGTAAGAGCAATAAAAGGAAGAAAGCATTAATCTATACCTCAAATTGATATATCACAACTGAATTGTACTCTTATGTTTAATAAAACATGTTCGTATTTTACGCTACATGAGACAAAATTGTGGCTGTAGAGCCTCTGCGGTAAAACCT
>DWTU01000734.1:0-15597 GCA_018251515.1 Cecropterus confusis
GGCCAGACAGACATCTGAATGATGAGTTTAGATTCCTGTTCTGGGTCTGGGTGTTTGTGTATTCGTCTTTGTGTGTCTATGGCACCCACGACAGGAGAAAATTTTACTGTGGGGCTATGAGTGTAGAAAGCGTTTATTTTTAAAGCGTTAATGTCACCTTGGTTATATAGACGTGTCATTATAACATCCATTGGGGTTAGGGCGAAAGTTTTGACAATCGCGCCGATGTTGCTCGCGACGAACGCTGAGAGGTACTTCGATTGTTGGAATAGATTGTTGTTGTCCATCCATTCTTTACATCTGGAAGACGAATCGAAAAATCAACTAGGAACTTAATATTACAATTGTAGAGAGACCAGAGACACGTAAGAGACCAAGAAAATAAATATAAGTGTATTTATTCAGTAAAATTTCTAGCCTTTTCAACATAAAGCAAAAAAATACACTACAAATTATTAATAGTGTGTTTCACATACAAATAAATCTTATTTCAACTTGTTTGACTTATATTTAATTATTGATAACGCCACATATACAAAGTCAGTGTTAGAATTTAAGCCTGGTTGGTTTAACTATTTATCTAGTTTTTCAATTGTAATATCACTGCAATAAGATAATGAGATAAGTGCCTTTATAATATTATCATGAAGGTATAGTATGGTTGTAGATTTAAAATAAATATAGTTATCTATAGGTTACAATGCCACAGGTCTCCATTAATGGAGTTTTTTGCCAATAGTCAGCGTTGCTGGCATACCTGTTGGTAACCGCAGTGGGATTTGATGTTACTGAGGAAGACACTGTTGGCCTTCTCCAGGATTTTTAGTCGCCTTTTACGAAACCAACGTATGGAGAAGAAGTGGCCCTACTCAAAACTGACATGACACGGCAGATAGAACAGTTAGAATAAAAATTAATATTGGAGGTAGTGCAACTTCTTTTAACCTATTTATTTTGAAATACTTACATAGCGTATGAAGCGATTTGAGACGCAGAACCAATCGAGTTTCTGATCATCATTCCATGAGCACCTCTCCACAAGCCACTCAGCCCGTTCTTCCTATAGATTTTTGAGATCGCAAACGTCATTCCACTATGAGCATGTTGAGTTCCAACTGCTATCTGCCTCGAGGAATATGACATCAGCTGTGTCTTTACCAATTGGAATGGACTCCCGAAGAAAGCTCCAGCCATTCCCGCCAGCGATCCAAAGAACATACTATTTATGAATTTAGTGTTTTTCTTTTCATCTCGCAGTAACCCATAGTTGTCTGCTTGTTGGTATATACCTAACCTGAAATAGGGGTCCAGTTAATTAACGGAGGAATAGTTAAAATGTGATCTAAAATACTTTTTATGTTGTAACCTCACGTAACCTGAAATAGGGGGCCGATAAATTAACGGAAGTACTTATGTAATCATATTTCTAGCTTCGTAATAATTTGTAGGTAAATAAATGAGTATTATTTTCTTGAATTTTTCAGTTGCTAGAACCTACTTAATAACTTGATTACGATATTTCATGCATTTTGCAATAAGAGACTTTAAAAAATATCACCTTTAAGACATGTACTTCAAGACGCGAATATTTATTACAAATCTTTTTATAAGCACAGAAGATTTATGTTCTTACATCTATTTCTTAGAATAAAGAGTTATTCAATAATTAATTGGCGGTAGGTATATAGAGGTGGGAATAAAAAAAACAGTGGTCACTTCCAGGATTTTTAATTCAGTTATTTCGGGAAACATACAATGGAGAGACACAGGCAACAGATAAAAAAAAAGTCCATAATGAAGTAAAAATTACTATAGCCTTATAGATAATATTGGCAATGAACGAAAATCACAAGAATTCAAACCAGACTAATAATAGCAATACTAGTAATACCTTATAATAATATGAAATTATATTTGGCACTGTTTGATTTTAAATAACATTAGCTAGCTTATACTGAATAGTAGTGATATTATATTAACTCTGTTGTTGATTTATCATTCAACAAATGATCACTAATAAGTATTTGATACTTCATAGGAACCGACACCTCTATCACTGACAACTCAAAAGCTATTAGATTAGAAGCACTAACTACCAGTGGAATTATTCTCGTATTATTTATTCAGAACTACAGTTGCAATCCAGCTGAAGTGCTTAACACACTGTATTGCGTCTGTATTGGGTTGAATATCGGCTAATTTTAAAATATGGCTATTAATGGAATATTCTAAGAAGGGTCTTAAATATACATAATAATTATATCATGCAAAAAAAACCTACCTTACCCCATTTACCACCAACTGGAACCATAAAGCTGGCACGAGCCCTTTCTGCAGCGCTGAGACACCATCATGTTTCACAATAGTGAACATGGCATGGGGAATATTCTTGTAGTGTATCACGTGTTGCCCTCTAGCTCGGAGCTCCCCTTGCAACTGCATCCGGGTCTTCACAACATCGAAAGGGTTGCTGAAGAAACCAGCTCCCACACCCGCTAGGCCTCCCACAAGGAAATCCATTGTGCTATGAAGTATATTTACGTTTTTGAATTTGTTTTATTTACTTCAACAAGTTGAAAGCGATTTTTATAACTGTTTGTGTTTGTGAATATTTTCGAAAAAAATTACTTGGCTAAATCTTTGTGAGCATAATATTTTGCTACTTTAAGCAATCAGGTCATTTTTACATATCAATTATAACTGATAATAATAACAACTTAGGGTATTTTATTTTTTAATATTGTAGCAACAAATGAGCATGCAGTCCACCTGATGGTAAGATGGATCATTATACAAGTTCATAGATGTCAGTCGCCACTTGCCATCAGCTGGAGTGCATGCTCACTTGCTACTTCCGTATTAAAAAAAGAAAGTCTTAGTCTCATTTACTTCACTCATTGACATAAATTTTTGTTTGTTGTTGTGTTATAAACCATACATGTTGGTTAGTATTTTTAGCATCCTTTAATACATATTACATACTTATCTCTTTACATAATTTAGCAAACAAACTGTCAAACACACAGTTCACACACATATTTTATTATAAATGTACTGTAAATTTAGCGCATTCCTTTGGGAAGTCTGTTATAAAGGCATGATATGATAGCAATACAAATCATCATGATTGTATGTATTGAATAATAATGATCGAACTTAAGACCATACAAAATTCATCATGCCTATTTTCACTAATTACTAGAGATCACTAGAATTCAATCCCTTACATTATCAAATGATATGTGACAAACATATCATTTAAATCTTTAAATGTCTAAAGTTTTAGCTTCTTCACCAAATCCATTTTTAGATATAATAATTTTAATAAGAAACAATTGCTTGACGACCCTCGTGTAGAAGAAGTCATCATGCCTGTATAACACGCTGTGGGTTCGGGTTTGATGCTCAGTCAAAGACATCTGAATTATGAATAAGATTTTTGTGTTGAGTCTGGATGTTCATGTATTCGTCTTACGGCGCTTAGGACACAGGTAAACATTTAGTGTGCGGATTTAAGTGTAGAAAGCTTTATGTTATTGTTTACATTATATGAGTATGAGTAAATTACTAACCTGTAAAAAATTACGAATAATCTTGACTCATTATCGGCAATGTCGTAATAGGCCTGTATTTTGTATCACTTCACGATTATAAATAGCGTAGCACACTTAATGACGTTAATAAACACGGAACACAACAATACTCAACGATCTTTTTATGTAAACAACGTGTTATCATTTCATTAATGTTATCAATTACCTGCGTATAGCTTTCACACCTCAAGACAAGGTTCGGCCCTCCAGATTTCAAGGTATGTCGTCCGCATGGTGTGCCGCGTGCAACTCTTGCTGAATAGTAAAGAAAATTTATTTTAACTAGGTATTCGTTTCGTAACAATTTCCTATAAGTTCCGTCATGGAAAAGTCAAATTGACAACCGCTTGACGATAATCAGCTGACTTTAAATTGACAGTTATTTCGTTCGGTAATTCTACAATTGGTTTATTGTCCGTGTTACTAGTTACCAATCTTACTACCAGTAGCAACACGATTAATTTCATTACCGTTGTTACTACTGCAGTTGTTAGTAGTTTTATATCCCTAAACAATAAAAAAGTACGGGTGTCATTTAAATACATAAGAAGATAATAGGCGTAATTTCTAAAAATGTGTCTTAAAAAAAGAAGCAACTTTACAGTGTGGGTATTTGTGTATTAGATGTAACAATTTGGTATCTTTACAATACAACAAATTAATTTACAATTTTATTCATGGACAACAGTGCATATCTATAGATATCACAGGGTACATTATATATACGATAGATATGTTCATAGATAATACACTATATACTGGATTTGTTTAAGAAATATATCATGCCATCTCTATGGGGAATTAAGAATGTTTAGATTCATGTTAAAATTTTACCTTTTGTAAATTTATTTGGAGAAAAACACTCATCTGATTATCATTTTGTGCCTATATTAGTTAAAATATAAAGTAAAAAATAATAATAAAATGTTGGTTTATTATACATAATTCATAACTCGGCGCTTAATAATGTTACATTTTATGCTTCTCAATGTAAACTGTGTCCGATATGAACACTGAACTTTTAAATATGCACTATTTATTGATATTTTGTATGTTCTGGCTGTTTTATTGTAATTATAAACAATAAAAAACAATAACTGTATCTGACATTTTATATTATGATATACTTCAAAATTATATGTACACTTATAAATACAAAAAATATCGAAAAATTACGCGAGTATTAACTTTAAATAATTTTCAACAAATCGAAAAAAATTGCAAAATGGCAGTTTCTACCGCCATGTTTCTGTTTGAAGTTGTAGTAGAGAGTGTTAAAAGTATGGTTGAAAGCCGGCAACTAATCATTAGAAGTGATTTTGCTGACATTTTCTCCCTTGAGTTAAAAGATCCAAAGCAAATGCACATAGTCATGCCAGAACCCCCGCCATTGCCACCAGAACCACCAGGAAAGAAAGGGAAGAAAGCAAAGCCAAAGCCTAAACCTAAGGGAAAAGGAAAAGGTAAAAAGGGAGTCGTTGAAGAACCTCCTCCAGAACCCGTGATACAGTCTGGACAGTCAGTTTTATTCACAAGCAGTGCAGAGTTTCTGATACAAAGTATGAAGAAGTTTCCTCTAGAACTGTCATTATGGAGCAAAGAAGATAATCTTACTTGTATAGGCAGTACTTCAGTGCCTTGGGACCCTATATTTTTACAGTATTTACAGAAAATTTGTAACTGTGAAGAGCCGCCATCTGTAACATTAAGAGAGGAATATAATATTTTTGAAGAAGGCGTCGCTAAAATAATGGCAAAGTTAGGGATTCAAGTGAAATTGTCTTATTTGACGGATAAAGTCACGACAGCTTTTCGTACTCTATCTGAAGATCCAACAGTAAAAAAAGTTTTGTACACTGGAATTAATTCTAAAACGACTTCTTACATTTGTACCTTAAAAACCACTGATGAAGTCTTTGAAGAAAATAGTAATAAAATAGAAAATAACTTTATAAAAGACAAACCAAAACCTAATAAAATTGCTTACGCTGATTTTAAGAATGCTCCAGGGGCCAATCTTACATTTTTCAATGAAGGAGACTATTGTTGTATGAGCCATGCTGATAAACCTCCTGAATCAATATACAAGGCTCCTGAAACTTGTCCTGATGTTGACTTTATCATCGACTATGTTAGAAAGATTATAGTTTCTTGCAATGACAATATGAGGATGTTAACACCACAGTCAACGATAAGACCAAGAGTAAAAGCAACAGACATAGACAAATTATGTTATTGTAAAGAAACCAACTGGCCTGGCGGTAAATTTGCAGAAAGATTTAAAAATCAAGCTCAATCCGAACCATGTCCAATATGTATAAATGCTGGTAAGAAACCGGAAGGATCTCGAGGAGCTACGTTTGATGTAGCTAATATAAGAGGTCCTTGCGGGAGACCTGACTGTAGAATAGCAAGAGATTTAAGAGCTTATATAGAAAATCTTGTTGAAGAAGATAATAATGAAATCGATATTAATGAAATTATTGGGCCATGTGGAAGCAAAGCATGCACTCTTGCTGAAAAGATTCAAGAATTTTTGCGACGTGAAGGGATATTCAGTGAAGGTAGTAATTTAGAAGGCTTATCGACTCAGTGTGCTTGCATAAAGAAAATGCAAGATGCACTTAAAAAAAACGATTCTTGCGATTCTTCTTGTCCTCATGAATGCGAAGAAAGTGACAGTGAAGCAACTAATTGTGAAGGTAAAAGTTGTCCATTTGCTAAAAAGGGAGAAGAGACTCGGGTGTACAATGTTTACTACTTCACTGTGGAACACGATATTGATAAAAATAAATCTGGATCTAGTTCACCATCCAACACAGACAAATCAGGAGATACAGACAAGTTCAAATACTGTTCTACAGAGTGTCCAAGTATGAGAACTTCTGAAAAAACGTCTTGTTCTAAAAATGTTTGTTCTTCTCCCACTGCTCAAAAAGACACTGGGGAGGATACAGATTTTTCTAAATGCCATGACCCAGTTTGTCCAAGTAGGACATTAGTCCCTCCTAGCCCGGCAGATAGTGATATAATTATGAACTTTGATGAAATCCATAATCCTTGTTGTGTAAAGGACTGTGACGTAGCAGAGAAAGTAAAAGATTTAATTGTTGATGGAGTTATGAGTAAGAAAGCAAAGACTGTTGAAGAAGATGATCCATGTTATTGCGATTGCGTTTGTACTTTTAAATTCTCAAAGCAAACAACTTATTGCGCGGTGTGCGGCGGGTACGAATGTTTGGGAGATGATGCAATGCAATTGCCTGAATATGCTAAGCCACATCCTTGTCCTGTTTACCATAAATTATACGATAAAAAATATATTCAAGTTCAAAGTCCTTGGCCAGAAGAGACTGACGCAACAAAACAACCTGACACAATTAGCATGAAGAGTTCAAGAAATACTGGCTCGAAATTAGGTGCCAGCGATAAAAGATTAACTGCTACGCGATCTACAAAAAGCTTTTCTGAAAAAAAGGATAAAAGTGCAGAGAAGGTGAAAAAGACTAACCAGGAAAAGAAGAAGGTTGGGAAATTTACAGCTAACGTCGAAGATCAGCGTGTGTATTTTTCTTTTTTTTTACGTTATTTTAATTAATTTATGTATTCTTCAGTTTTTGTAAGAGTATGTTTATTTTATTGTCCGCTTGATTATAAGGTAGTTGGTATAGTTATGTAATGTTTCTTGTTTTAGCTCCACCAGTCGTAGAAAAACGGATAGAAATAAAATATCCATACCCACCTGTTCCAAAACATATGGGTTGGAATTGGACCGCCGAAGACATACCAGGAATGAAGGTGATATGTTATCGATAGTTTTAATAAAATATTGTGTATTTATTGACTTCTATTCTGTTCCATTAATCCGTTTGTTGCCATTTAATGTCATAAATTGCAGCCACGGCCCAAATGGAAACCTGGAGCAGCAAATAAAATCTTGGTAAGGAGATATAGAGCTGTAAGAGAAGGAGTGGATATAATAGCAAAGAAAAAGCGGGCCATGATGCAGCGCAAGAAAAAAATAGAAATGAAACCCACATTAGTAGTTAAAAAACATGACGGTGAATATACTGTGCATATGGAAGTGTTTAAGAAATATTCAAAAGAAAGACTTCTATTCCAATATCCATACGATGAAAAACCACCTATAGTTTATACCATTGGAAAAACAGAAGAAGAAAAAGTAAAAATTAGAAATCAACGTGAACGAAGAGAGCGGAGAGAAACACGAAGAAAGAGTCGCTTATTGCAATCTACGTTTAGAGACAGATGCCAGGAGATTTGTTTAAAAGCATACAATCAAGCTATCGGTGTGCTGCCGTTACCAAATTCGAATAATCCAGAATGTCCATGTCACACAGAAGCAGTAAATAATATTACTCCGCCAATAGATTCTTGTTCCTGCTCCGATGAAGGCAGTATATCAAGTAGTGATACTGATGGAGATGAATGGACTATAGAGTTTACTCCACCCGCTGCTCGCTGGGATGTAAAGGCTAAACATCCTCCTGTTCTAGCAGAAAATGAAAGTCAATATAATTATTTGGATTATAAAGTTAAATTACTTGATAAGCATGGTAATCCTGTAATTAGATTCTTCAAAGGTCCTGATGGAAAAACGGAATGTAGCGATTTAGGTGGATTTTGGGGTCCCGGCCATGTTTGGCTTGAAATTAATAAAGATGGATATATAGCTCCCGATAATCGTTGGGTTCCAATGAACTTTCTTGGCCCAGATGGGATGTTTTATTCGGCTGAAGAAGGTTTCTTCACTGACAGTAGTGGACAAAATCTGAAAATCGGCATTGATGGCTATGTTGACAAGGATGGAAAATGGGCTTGGTATTCAAAAAGAAGAACAAGGAGTCCAAAATCTAAATCTACAGCTACTGGAACCACCGTAGTTTCTAAGAAGAGCCCTAAACCTGAACCCCAAGGAAAAGATAAGGGTCAGACTAAGAAGGGAGGTCAGGCTTCACCAACAAAGGGGGCTAAAAAAGAAATTGGAGCCAGTCCGACTAAAAGCGGAAGTGATAAAAATCAAAAAATGAAAAAAGCTGTTTCTTACTCGAATCCTAAAAATAAAAACCCTGTAGTGATGAGTGTTTCACCATATTATGAGAGAAGTATTTCACCAGTTTATTATAAAGATCGTAATATGAAGTATCACATAGACTCAAAGAAATTAGCAAAGTACAGAGAAATAATGCAAGGATTACAATTATATGATGACATAGGTGAAATTAAGCCGACTCACAAGACGAACAGAGCTTCAAATACTCCGATCAAAAAAATATCACCGTCTACAATACGTGATGGTTTTTATAAAAATACACAGGTAAATACCAATTCTTATTCACGATCTGGTTCGCCAAACATAAGATAATTATTATTTTAAATGAGAATAACGTGTATTTTTTAAAACTGTTTATTTTATTATTATTATTTTGTTTTAATATTAAACCCCACTGCTCATAATGGTTTATAAAAATATACGAGTAAATAAAGTACAGTTACGATAAACCAGTCATTTCGAAATAAAAAAAAAAATATATAAAAAAATTGGGATTATTGTTTATTTGTTTTATTGATTATTGATTTTTACTTTCACTTTTCTTTTATTTATCCTTCATATTTTTTTAGAAAGTGGCTTGAAGAATACTACGTTTTGATGGCCATATGAGCGTACCTTGATGGATAGTAGTATTACTATTAGCAAATTTCTTCATTTATGTCTTTAAATAAATAATTTAAATAAATAAACAAGGCTATTTTTTATCTAAACTTGGTTTTCTATGTTTTGTTATTAAAGTAAATAAATTCTTCAAGTACAAATAAAATACATTAAAACCTTTGTGATTGACTGAAAATACACTTGTTGCGTTTAAAAAAATAATAATTCGTGTCATTTCAGTTTGACGTCAATTAACAAATTATTTTGGCAAAATTGTAAATTACAAGTATTTTTCAATATTTAAGTTGCAAATGTAAATATGTTTCTTTCTCTATCCCTGTATAAAAATTAATACAAATATGGCTCTTTCGGATTCAATGTTTTTGTTTGAGATAGTCGTAGAAGAATTCAATAGTTACATGCATTGTAAAGAATTTAATATCAAAAGCAAGTTCGTAGATGTATTTACACTAAATTTGAGAGAACCTGATGATATAAGTGGGCGGCGCGAAAGAAAAATACTCAAACCTAGACGAAAATTAAAGGTAAGGAATAAAACAACGGCTGTTGATGATGATTCACCGAAAGTAAACATTCAAACCGGTCAATCGGTACTACTTGCGAACAGCATTGAGTGGCTCACCTCTCATATGAACTCACATCCCTTAGAATTGTCCTTATGGAGCAAGAAATACCCAGGAAAAAAATTGGGTGGCGCTAGTATTCCGTGGAGTAAGTTATATATAGCTTATTTAAATAAATTGAATTATACGCAGGATTTGCCTCCAGTAATAGTTAATGGCAATTATAATATAATAAATGAATCTACAACTAAATGTATTGCTTCTATAACATTGAGTGTAAAGTTAAGTCACCTGAAATGCACGAACACGTTTAACGACAACATTCACGCACAACCAAAGGATGACATAACAATAAACAATGATGGACCACACAATTTATCACGTTCACTTCATGACCGAATATCGATGGATTCTGTAATTCACAAGAATGTAACCAATGTTTATAAGGGAAGTAAAGCAGACTTTTTTAAAATTATAAAAAGTGACATTAACATTCATGGAAACAGTCTAATACCGATTAGAAGATCAAAATCCTTGTCATCATTACACAGTAACGACAAGTTAAATCCTTTGACGTATATATTTGGATGTCCCAAAGGTATATTTGGTAATCGGGTTTATTGTGTAAGTTATTTTACTGTTGAAAATGATGTTTCGGGAAAAGCAGATTCTCTTAAGGACACAACTGAAAAAATTGAAGAACCTAAAGGAAGATATCATTTAAAATTATGCGACACTCAATGCCCAATGAAACAAGAGGGCACGTGTTCACAAAGTGTTTGTTCGTTGGACTTGCCAGAAGAAGCTAGTCATCTAATAAATATATCGAAATGTAAAAAAGTTGAATGTGATTACAAAAATGACAGAGAACCTTTACCTCCACCCGATGATCGTATTCTTTTAGATTTAAGTAACCTTAAACCCGAATGTTGTAATTTTACTGAAAAGATAGAAGAGGTCGTAGGAGGGGTCTCCGGAAAAATAAAGATTGGGAATGATCCCTGTTTTTGTACTTGCGAATGTAGATTTGGTTTCACGAAAAAGACAACTTATTGCACCGTTTGTGGGGGATACGAAATAGTTGGTGAAGAACTAGTTCCTACATCAAAAAATCAAAAGCCGTTCCCATGTCCTATATTTCACAAACTCGTTGATAAAAATAAGTTAAAGAACTGGAGCACGTCTGGTAGTGAGAGTAAAAAGAGAGGGGATGATCAAAGTATTAAAAGTATGAAAGTAAGCTCTGGCCAGAAAGCTGCAGCAACAAGTAAGCGGCCAGCAATTACAAAAAGCGTTGAATCCGAAAAAGACTCAAAAAAAGGAACAAAGAAGAAAAAAGATGATAGATTTAAATTCAATTATGGCTACAAAGGTATACGTACGTATTTAATTGTATTTTTTTAGTACTTTCTTTTATTTTATTTACACGAATATATTACATTATGTGTAGCAATAATTATTTTCATAAATATAGGTTACATTCTTGTCATAATTTTAATTATCATCTGCAGCTCCTCAAATTGGACACAGTGAATGTGCTATGCCCTGTTCTGGTACCCTTGGTGTTGTGCCCAAAAATATGGGTTGGCTGTGGACCGCTGAAGATATTCCTGGAATGAAGGTTAAGTTATATATTATATTATTGTCCTAAACTTAGTCATTAGGTATTTGGCCGCTTTAACATTTTTTTTATTTGCTTATATTTTTTTAGTTTCGACCAATGTGGAAACCTGGTGCTGTGAATAAACATGTTCTTAGGCTGCTTAGGATTGCAAAAAATCCTGGCGAAGTAATTGCTAAAAAGAGGCGAAAGGACGCAGGTAAAAAGAAACGTCCACTTAAGAGACCATTGTTGATTGTTCAGAAGAAGGAAGGAGAATATACCGTTACGATGGAAACGATGAAAACTTATTCCAAACCTAGAGCACCAAACCAACAACCATATGAAGAAAAACCTCTAGTCACGTATACAATAGGTAGGACTGACGAGGAAAATCGTGATAGGCGAAAGAAGAAGGAACGCGAACAAAGACGACTTGAGAGAGCACAACGTCAATTTATACAAAGTGCGTTCCGAGATGTATGTCAGGATATATGTCTTAAGACTTACCAACAAGCTCTGGGTATACTTCCTGGTGCTGAGGATCCTGAATGTCCTTGCTTTACGCCACAGTCGGGTAAAGTTAACGTGGATGTCTCTTGCTCTTGTTCTGAAGACAAAACTTCAATTGGTTCAGATACAGACTTGGATGAATGGATTGTAGAATTCACGCCACCAAACGCCACTTTCGATCCAACTTATAAATCCAAAAAAGTACAACGGGCTGATGCTTGCAGTCAGTATACGTATTTAGACTACAGAGTTAAACTTGTAGATCGATTTGGTAATCCCGTGCCAAGGTTCTTTAAGGGACCTGATGGAAGACAACAGTGCAGTGACTTAGGTGGCTTTTGGAGTCCCGACCACAACTGGTTAGAAATTAACATAGATGGCTACGTAGCTCCAGATGGAAGATGGGCTCCTAATATATTTATAGGACCTAATGGTGAGCATGTAGATGCTGAGTCAGGGAAATTCCAAACTGCTAATGGTAAGTGGTTAGTTGTTGGAGTCGACGGGTATGTTGACAGCGTTGGCAAATGGAGATCTTATCCCAGACCAAGAGGCGTAACTCAAACTAAACGGCAAGTTGTCAGTGGTGGAAGGAAAGGTGGCGCTGGGGACAAAAAGGGTAAGGTCCCATATAAATCCTCTGAGGCTAGTTGGAGTTGTTTTGGTGACGTTTCCCCAAAATACTTGTCAACAATGGGTATTGTTGGGCATGGGCAAGACAAAAAATTGCTTTTAGCTGCATTGAAAAATATGTTAGCGCATGGAGAGGATGTTAGAATACCTGAACCATCAAAAGTGTACCGTCTTCCAGATTCAAAAAAATCAAAGAAAGCTCGAATGGCACCGCATCCTGTTAAAACTTATTTGGAAGACAGGTATAACTGTCATCATCCAGTACCTTCATCGAAAGGGGTTATCGCAACAGATGAGGAAGGAAACAAAACGTACTTTAGAATAAAAGATGTCAAGAACAAGAGACCAAAAGAAAGATTGGCTTGTTTAGCTGATCAGGGTATTAGTTTGAGCTCGTTCCACGCGCCATGTTTCCACTCGTTTATTAACACGGAAATAATGAAACAACAGCAACGGGAGAGACTTATGGCTCTTGCAGCGAAAAGTGTAGGGACACAAGCCGTATGAATATTGTTGTCAATTTGGGTCCTGTGTCCGGTAGTTCTAGTACTTAATTTTGGTGTAAGAATTGTGGTGTATTTATTATTAAGTGCAAGTTAATTTCATCTGTATTTAATTTTGGTACTGTGGTAATTAAAAAAAAAACATGTAACGTTACGTAACTGTAAGGAATTAAAATATTTATTGTTTACATAAAATATGCTTTAATTATTATCATTATATTTACTTTTCATTGTTTTATTCCCAAATTAAACTGATGAGATAATAATTAGAGATGAATATCGAACTTTTTAAGAAGTAAGTTTTTTTTATTATATAATTTTTTTTAATTTTTTCATTATTATACTAAACTAGATAAAATTTGATATGTATGCTAAAAGATTGGATTGTTCTAGGTAAAGTATGGTTGGAAGCCTGGCGCAATCTCAAAGCGCCTTCTTAAAGCATTGAATAAAGCGAAGTTACTACGATCGGTAGTCGAACGGAAAGAAAGAAGAAGAGCCAAAAGACGTATTGAAGAAAAGCCTGCGCTGATAGTTTCTAGAAGAGATGGTGAATATCGCATAGAGATGAACACACCAAATCATAAAGATAGCGTTGCATATACTCCTCTAATATACCGCATAGAAGCAGCGAACAATAAAGCTAGAATTAAGAAGAAGAGTAGAAAGCAAAGACGTCTGATTAGAACCGTGGTCAAGGAAACATGGAGTGATCCTTACCATCCAGAATACTGCGAGAATGTCTGCCTTCCAGCGTATGAAAGGGCCATAGGGGTTGACAAAGATCGTGAGGCTCCTGACAATAACGATGAAGAGGATCTACTCAGTTGTTCTTGTTCAGATGAAGAAGTAAGCTCCAGTTGCAGCTCTTCGGACGTTGATTGGGAACTACAGTTCTCACCACCTTCAGCTTTTCAGAAACATACTGAGCGAGAGCCGAGTTACGTTATATAAAATAGATATATAGGCTTACATAACATTATTTTGGCGATATACAAACATCTTTTTGTCATGTTAACCCATAATATTGACCTATTCTACAATCTCAACACATTAATATTTGCAAATTGTATTGTCGAGGAAATAAATAATAATCACTATTTTGTTAACTATTTTTATTATTAAATAATAAGTTAAGCATATCCCATATAACGAGTGACAACGTGGTATGTGGTGCTATCCTCAGGTATAAGGGCCCTAAGCCCTTATAGAGTCCATGGACCCCTTCAGTTTTGTAGATTTTGGTGAGGCAGTCGAAAACACCGTTGTACAATCGCTCGCCCGCGCCTGGAAAGTATTAATATTTAATAATTGTGAAAAAAACAACGATGCCAGTTGTCTAGGTAAAAATACTAGGTAAAAATACTGTTGGTACGTTTATTAACACGTTAAGTACGTTTATTTTCTAGTTAATATTGTATACCTTAAATTACATTAATGAAAATAATTATGATGATTATGGAAACTGTTTATTAGGTATTAGAAATGTATGATTGTTAATAGTGTATTATGCCATTTACATAATGTACGCGTGTATGATTAAAAATGAATGACTGATTGTCCCAACTTTTACAAACAAATTATGACTAAGTGTTAATGAGTCCTCTGTAAGCAAAGCTTCAAAATTATGTTTAAATCTTATTACACTGAATTTTTTACTAGTACAATTTACTATCACCAAAGCTATACAACAACATTGCTACTCAAACGTTACCCTGGTTGTAAAGCCGCGTATTGACTACATCCAGTGGGGTTTCCAAGCACACACACAAGACACCGCTGACGAGACTCGCGAAGAACGCTAGAGTGGCAGGCGAATGTTCGAAGTAACCGTGCGATACCAGATGCTCTTTCACTCTGGAATGCGGTGAGAATGGATGCGGTGAGAGATTAACTTGTTAAACGCATGCAGGTTGTGGAAGACGAGAAAGTTGTGTCAAGGTAATTTATGCGAAAATTATATACTTTTTGTAAGTGAGTCAAAGACGAAAATACGATTGTGCCCAATTGTAACATTGGAAGAAAGTAAATTATACTTTTCCTGGGCGTATACAATTTTTGGTGAAAGTATTCGAACATATATTTTGTAATATTATCAAATAAAAAAAAATCAATTTCAAATAAGTTTGACGATTCTAAATAAACACGCGTACAGGACACAATTTTCTAGTCCATAAAATCCAAACGGACAATGGAATGGACGGGACATGGTACGAACGCAAGTGTGGGGTACTATTTACCCTGGTTATAAAGTCGTATGGCGACGACGTCAAAGGGGCAAATGGCGAGGGCGACCATCACACCGCTGAGAGCGCTCGCAGCGAACGCTAGGCCTAGCGGCGAACGCTCACATACGCCGTTAGACAGCAATATATCTTTCGCGCTGAGGAAAAGTAAAGCGTTAATCGATTCTTATCTTCGTCTGTCGATTAATCATAGCAGGTGGTTACATCACAGTTGATTATGAAAGAAATTATTTATCTATAAATGGTCACTT
>DWTU01000735.1:0-15594 GCA_018251515.1 Cecropterus confusis
CTCTTTGGAATCACTGTGATTGTGATCGAATAACAAATGTTTATATACTTAGGTACATCTTACGTCTCTATTTACCTTTACTGTTAATTTTAAGTGATTTATGACATTTTTATTTTCAACTTATACAGTCAGTCATAATGTTTTGATTATTAATTTTAAATAATATATTTGTATATAGGCATAGAGGGTTAATTTTTTTTTTATTTCAACACGTGAACACGTGGAGTGGAAGTTCTATATATTAGGCTATGTAAAGTTTAGTTTGACTCTTGCATATTAACTTATATATTAACACTATCCTTTGTTGTATGTAAAAGATAAGGGAAAGTTACATTACTACTGATTATTCCATATTACAATCTCAGATAGTTTTCAAGAAAAAATAATAAATTAATATTTCTTCGCGTGCTTGTTATTAGGATGCAGTACTAGCGTGACAGAAGAACCACTTGTATGGAATGCTGTAATAATAATGTAGCAATTGTCTTTCAATCATGAATGGAGAGAAATGTACAGAACCCAACTTTCTGTTTCACTAAAACTAATTTGTCCATTTACTCTACTTTATATAATCTAATCTAATGAATTCTTGCTAGAGATAAGGTGGAACTATTACTGAAAATATTCGTATCCTAGCGCCCCTTAACGTTAATCTAATTTCTTTCCAGGTCCCCTTGCGCCCGTCACACAAAAAGCACTAACATTATGAGACAAACAATAAAAAATGGCTACAAAGTAAACATTACCCATTGTTAAAGTTTTGTTGTATTGTTCATGGAATATGAGAGAATACTTATGTATACATCATTGAGATATTGTTGATGCTTTAGCTATTAAGCTTGGACTGGTAAAAATCATATCGTCCAAAGAAGGAAAAAAAACAGTGAAAGATGGCTACGCAAAGATTTTGTTTGCGGTGGAACAACCACCAGTCAAATATGTTGTCTGTGTTTGATCAACTATTACATGCTGAGACGTTCACTGACGTAACTCTGGCCGTCGACGGTCAATTGCTTAAAGCACACAAGATGGTTTTATCGGCTTGCAGTCCTTACTTCCAGGCCCTATTTGTCAATCACCAAGAGAAACATCCTATTGTTATTTTAAAGGATGTACCGTACGCTGACATGAAGAGCTTATTGGACTTCATGTATAGAGGGGAAGTAAGCGTCGACCAAGAGCGTTTAACTGCATTTCTAAAAGTAGCCGAGAGCCTAAGAATAAAAGGTCTCACGGAAGTCAACGAAGAGAAGTGTGATATTCCAGCGCTGACAAACTCATTAATTCAACAACAGACTGGCGTAACACCCCACACACCTCCGCCCCAGCTTCACAGAATACATCCGTACATGCACCAAAAGAGGCCGGCATCTGGGATGCCGAGCGGGGGCGCACCACCTAATTTGCTAATGCCCTTACTGGGCAACGCTCTGATGCAACCGAAGCGGAAACGAGGCCGTCCAAGAAAACTAAGTGGAAGTTCTAGTGACGCCCTGAACACGGCCGCTAGCCCTCCAGGAGAATTTATTCCGGAATCTGCGTCTCATGCGCCTTCTAATAGAGCGGGAGATCAACTTATACGAGGCTCGCCGGAAATGCTGGAAGTGAAACTGTCAATGGATGGCTTTAGTGCTGAAGACGGCGTGACATCGGGTGGGGAGGACGCAGGAGAAGCTCTCATGATCGACGAAGGCGATGACGCTCAGTCCAACGAAGCACCGACATCTGGCAAAGACTCCGAATCCGCAGGTATGTCTTAATAGTATTTACTCATTAATAATCGACAAAAGTTAAAACATTTAAATTTTATTTATCGTGTAGATTTTAATGTATTTCTAGATTCTGCGAAACAACTAGTGTTTCGAATTCAAAACCTTTAAGAGACTTTGTGTAAAGCGTGATATTACACGGATGTATGAGTTTATGTTTTACGGTCGCTTATCTTTTGTAAATATTTTAATCTTCCTTTCCATTGACCTAACACTATGTGACGAAATATAGAACATAGAACATTAGATAATAAAAAGAAAAGCTAATGGGATATAAGCTTTGAGGTTAGGATTTTAAAGTATAAGTGAGAAGTGAAGTGTTTTGATATCTACCTTATATTATAATGTATTCAATTTTAATGAGAAAGGGGTAAGTGATGCAATCTATCAAATTATTTGATATTTTCAAGAAACAAATGCTTATTTCTTCTACAAAACGACAGTTAACTATTGCTTGCTTTTCTGCTTTCGGGGAGAGCTATTAGAGGAATGGCCAGGGGCAATTTCGGTGTGGTAATGGTTCGAGTAACATAATTTCACTGTATTAACTTCTTAATCAAATATATATTATTCGTCAGAAAAGGGAAAACGAACAAGGCTTATTCCCAATAGCTTTCCTTCATACAAAGCAAAATTGGAAATATTCTAGTATTCCTACTCGTATTATTCGTGTGCTACAATATTTCCAATATTTTTCATATCTATGAAATACGGATCATCGTCATAGAGTATACAATAAGAAATGTAACTGTAACATTTCAGATACTGAAAAAGCGCCAAAGGAGGATAACCAACCCAATTATCCATCGAACGGTCCGGTTCTTTCCATCGAAAATGGAACCATAAAGCAGGAACCAGCTAATGATGGTGTCGATGAATACAATGAACCCATCGAATACAAATATAATCCGGATAGAAGCCGCGAAAACTCAAACTCTCGGGAAGGTCCTCTTAAAGAGACAGATGACAAAACCAGACTAGGTCGTAATTTAAAGCCAAAGAATAGTAAAAAATTACTACCCCAAGTATCTAAATTTAGAGCCCGAAACCTATTCAATCAGCTTTCAGGCCTATCTAACTTGAACCCCGCGCTTAACAGTTTTGATAAATTTCCACCGGAGCCCGTGCTCATGCCTGCTCTTGCCACGCAATTGTTCGCTGCTGAATTAGAACAAAACAACCTAAACATGGCTAACAACGAAGTATCGGATTTAACGCAAACCAACTGGGAACATCGTATATTCCCTTCGCCTATTAGGAAAAATAACATAGGAAATGTGGGCAGTTATCATGAGGAAACAAACGAGTCGGTACGAGACTACTGCATTAAAGAGGGGGAAAATGTGTTTCGGTGCAAAATATGCGCCAGGGTGTACACACACATCAGCAATTTCTGTCGACATTACGTCACTTCTCACAAAAAAGACGTCAAAGTATTCCCGTGTCCGATTTGTTTCAAAGAGTTCACGCGAAAAGATAACATGATCGCGCATTTGAAAATTATACACAAGAATCAGCCGAACGCCAGTGAACAAATGGCAAAGCAGGAGTCTTAAACGACCATTTTGTGTTACTCACACGTTTAACGTAAATATATACGAAGATCTGATTTTAAGTGTAAGTTTATTAAAAAATCATATTAAAGTTAAAATAGAATTTGAATTTTTAAATAGTGAGTATAATGTAGATTGCAAATGAATAGGCGTTCGAGCTCTAAGTTTCACGACTATAATAATAAGTTTGTTGATATTAAACGACGTAGAAGTCGTTTGTTGTTATATTTATCTATTTATTTATGTTGTTCCATTGTTTCTCAGAGTGCTGAACTTCGAAGAGATTTATAAAATTCTATGATTTACTTGTTATTTTGCACTCACTTGTTACTTAATTTTATTACTTACAAAAATTTCAGGGTACAAAGTAACTACTCATGGTGATCGTTAATTCAAAAGTAGTCTATTTAATTACACGCAATTCTCATTGAACTGAATTAGTTAGTATAAGTTTATTTAGGGGTTATTTTTACAATTTTACCAATGGCGTGGCCTTTTTGTAAACGTTGATAATACTTTATACTCGATAGAGTATCCGGTGTTTCAGTGAAGAGGCTATTGTTGGCTACAAAAAGGCTTACTGAACGCCATTAACAGTAGTGGTGTGAAATGCATTTTTCATTTAACTTGCCTTATTAGTGATCTTAGATATTTAATTTACGATTATAACTTCTCCGAAGTTAAACTCAACACGGGCTATGATTTTTTTAATATCTAGATTTTTGTTAAGATTAATTTTAAATAGTTTATCATTGTTGATAATAACTGATTGCAAACGATACGCTATTCTTACAAACCAAACTCAGTGGTGACAAAATGACTTAGAATAGCTTTCAATAATCTCATTAAATCAATAATATTATGTAGTATGTAGAATCAGTTCCTTATCATTATACAAATCTTAAGACCATTCAGTTATATCATCGTCATTTTCGATTCCTCTAATTTTAATGTCATGGTGCATATTTATTTGTAGATATATTTTTCATTATTTATATGAAATGAAACTTACTATTGTTAGATATCTGTCAAAGACAATATGAAGATGAATAAATAATATATGTAGCAAACAATATTAACAATATGTATAACACAGGGACGTAATTTATATCCTCGTCAAATTAAAATGTTCTAATTGTTCATTAAATGTCAGATTCTATATGAAAAATTAAATGTAAAAAATGTTGTATATGTAATTGTTCGGTTGTTGTAAATATTACACGTGACACAACAGTGTTGTTGTTGAAGTGATGTTAGCAAGGTGCTTTGAGAGAAGTTTAAAACCTACTGGAACCATGAGATGATTTACAAATTCTATTTTAGTAGAAATCGAATTGCCTTAAACGTAAATTAAGAAATTGTACTTACTAAATCGTAATTAGTTAATTTAGAGGCAAATGTAGTCTTCCATATATTGATAGCAACACGTTTTCTTTGTTTCTGTATGTGTATAACAAATTATAGATTCGGGTGCGGATTGTACGAGGCGCATGAAAAATTGTTGTTAATAGTTTTAAAGGATGTTATGTTCACCCAAATTATGAAAGGTTTCCAATTGAATAAGTAGTTGGTCCAGGGAACGCTTGCCTATTAGTGTGCCTTTACTTGTATATAAGTTAAATCGACTATTAGGTAACTAAGAAATTTCAAAGAATATTATGTATAATTATTTATTTTCATTATTCAGAGTTTACAATCTACTTTAAGAAGCTTCCTTAGGAGTATAGAAACCTTTAGGCCCAAGTAGGTAAATATACTTAAAATATAGTTAAATTAAGAACATCATCTCATGTTTCCCATTTACTCGGAAATTGAAAAAAAAATGTAAATGAAGATTATAAAATTGTCACATAAATTCGAGGCGGCTATATACGTCATGATAATCAATGTTAAGACTGTTAAATTCATATAAAACGAATTTATTGTACCTACCTTTCATAATCTATATACAAAATTTATCTTGAACATTGATAGGTACTTAAAGGAGGAAATTAGATTTAATTTAAGGTGAGGCTATAAATGGATGTACGAAAATCTGTTTTCATAATAGTCAATTTAGCCAGTGCCTAAGCTTAACGTGTTAACATTGGAATTACTTATTTCATTTCGAGACATGGTAAGTGGTTACCCTTGCAATCTTATCTAATTTTAATATGCGTCGTCGAAAACAACAATATTGATGGTCTATTTATTTTACAAAGATTTATCTAGATGTTTTCATTTTACAGTAAATTATTATTTTATTATTAAAAGCTAATAATATCATCAATTGGTGCTAAATTAAACTTAAGAAGATGTCACATGTGATGTGACATAAATGTCCCTAAAATATATGTTGTTGGTTGATATTGTTGATTTTAAATATATAATATGTAAATTCATATTTACTGCCCCATTTCGGTTGTCTTGTATAAGAGTAATATTTTGCCAAATGGGGTTATAGGGAAGTTTAGGATTTCCAATATGTCATATATCATAAACAATTATTTTTAACATATTTATGTCAGAAAATATTTTAACACGTAATCTATTTTAATGTGTCACGGTTACTCCATCGCGTAGATCAAGATTTATCTTTCAATTATATTATTACAGATCGATATTTATGCTTATAATGTTACAGGATATGGAAGAGATAGGTAGATCGATTTTAAAACTAAGTATTCGCAGAGTGTTACAGATTATGATATATTATGATAATTACGCAGTTTATATTTCTCCTGCAAATTGTGAATAGATATATTTATGAGTTGCATAGAGAGGCATTCTCGACCTCATTATCTAATACTCTTTACTATTTGACAATTCTGCTAGATTTATTACTATATACAGAAATATCTATATGAATTATTTATCAAATATTCATTTACTGGTTACGGAGATGTTACTTAATTATTTACGCGAAGAGATATACTTCTTTTCGGCTATATAAAGCGTAGTTCCTGTAATTGCATGAAATGTTTTTTCTTCTATACGAGAGAGTTATTTATTATCTTGCCTAGTGTGTACAAGTCGTTATATAAAACCACAACTATGTGAAATCTTAGTACCTGCAGAAGAGTAATGTCAGTTTATTGTAAATTTTATCATGTTCCATAAATATTTAAGGCGTAGAAAGTTGGTGACATCTTGCAATGTTGTATTCATTATGAAATTTTGTCATATTTTTGCGAATTCAACTGTTTCATTTGAATACGGGGCAGTATGTTATCAATAAATGATGATTTTGGTAATCATACTACAACAGGGCAGGAATTAAAACTTTTTAAATATTTATCCTGAAACCATGTTTTAGGTGAAATTTCTTCTGATAAATCTATTTTTTATCCCTCAACCGAGGAATTCTTAATAGTTATAATAATCATAAAATGAACTTATTATGCAAAATAAATAAAATGATTTATTTATTGTATAGACCTTAGCCAAATGTTAAATTGATATTTTTTGTTATATGCACTTAGGCAATAGCAAAATTCAACTGCAAAGCGTAATATTTAGATGAATTTAGAATTCAGAGTTACACGATATAGCATTATTTGTTAATGACAGAAATACAATTGTATACAATAAGGTGTTAATTACTATTTTTAGAATCTTTAAAGAAAATAATAAAAGTTACAGCAAAATTATCAATTATTTCTATTTCACGTTATATTATGTTTTAGTTTCTTTTTGTATGTTTTAATTATTTTATTTTATACCTTGGATATCGGTGACTTCCTTTTAGTATAATATTGAACGTATAATATAATATGTAATGTTACTGCATATCGGGGTACATAAGTACCACCGACAAGTTTAATAAATGTTATCTGGGAATGTCAGAGAAGACGTTTATCTTGCCAAAAATATAAGATTTATTCGACGACACATTCATAACTTTTGAGTCCTCGACATAATAGGCAGTTTTTAGCAATAATATTGCACAATGGGAATAAAAGTGACCTAACGCGGAATCCACATTTGGTGACAACAACAAAATTGTGTTCGCTTTTTGTGGCGTTTATTAAAGCTAAAGGTTATTAAAGTGACTCCACGTATATGTTTGTCCTTTATTTCACGAAATCTTCATTTTAAATGCGTTAGATAGTCTAATTTTTCGGAAGCAGATGCAAGTGTTTAACTAATTTTGCCGAAATTTAGAGATCTGTCTCTTTTGTTCTCATTGTGCGGTATGTTGAGGCACTATGTCCCAACTTCGCTCTGAGCAGCTTGTCTATTTATAACAATCAAATATCGGAGTAATTCACAATGAGTGACGTTGGACGTGTATATCTATATAGTTTTTTTATAGGGGAAACTGATATTCGGTACTGGTAAATGCAAAAGTGTCTGCATTAAACTGGCAATCTGTTTTCTCTGTAAACGACACGTTGCTCACGCACCGAGCGACTGTACCTGTCTCTGGTGATATCAGCAACGACGCTAACAATTCAGATTTAATAAATAAATTATGTTTAATAGTAGCAAAGTAACAACACGGGTTATTAGTAAAGATTAGTTTAAGTTATTTATAATTTTTGTAGGGATATATTGTGTTGTTAACATTGGAGTGAATTTTCTATGCCGTAGAAAAACAGTAGTCAGGAAGAGAGGACTGATCAGGTAGGTATGTAATCATACGATTTACTCTCACTTTTTGTAGGTGTGGTTGGAGCTAGATTATGTTAATGCTTTCTATGTTGCTCAAATTGACACTATGCGAGAACAAAGTATTTTTGGTTCAGTACAAATTATTGCTTTTGTATTTTATTTATACGATAGACGTGACTTATGCAACGCTGTCCACGTAATGAGGCTAATTTTGTTTTATTATTGTTAATATGTTTTCGTCTGTTATTTTCTTCGGTTTGTTTTAAAAGCAGCTATATTTTATTTTTAAATGTTAATCGTCCTTATCTGCAGTTATGTTGTTTCATCTTGTGACCCACCTCATGTGATCTTATGAGCTAAGTAAGCCGAAGCGATATTTTTATAATTATGTTGTACCTACTACCGAACTTGCCGAAATAGTTCCAAATGCAAACACTTGAGTCCTATTGTAACATAGTAAATATTATTCTTTTTTGTTGCATTATTTTTTAATTTATTATTTAGATTTAATGATAATTCTATGTAGTTTTAGTAAATTGACTTTATGAATCCTCTGTCTTTTATACACTGCCTGGTGTTTTACCTGATAGGCTAAATTTTAATTCAAGAAACATTGGTATGTGAAACAAAACTGTAGTAGAATAAATATTGTTGTTTCTTATTTTCACTTGATTTTCTATTTTTGTTTCTATTTTTGTATAATTTATTTTAGTATTTATTACATGGACGAGTTTGTCGTTTTACATCTGACATGTGCTTTTCATTTCCTACTTATGTAATTTGGTAAATTTTGGTGCTATTTTGTCTACATAAATTAGACTGTTAACTGTGCAATACGTCCAATTCGCGTCAAACTCGCCCATGAGGTAGTTCCATTGTTCATGGTTTCCGTTTTTTTTAACATGGTGTAATTAATTTCGTCATTCAATTTGAACAAATAAATATTAATATATTTTCGTCATTTGTTTCTTTTTTTATCCGCCTTTTATTTTGAATGTACGATGCATTGTTGCCATATAAGATTTTTACACGTTAGCTATTTGATTTGAGCGCTAGTTAGTTTTGTAACTATGTAGATGATTTTTGTTACAAAAATAGTGAATTAAAATGTCAAGCTTTAATGAAACATATAATTTCTTTCAGGACGAGGTACACCCGACTTTGAAAATAAAGACTTAAAATACATGCAATCACCATTGAACGAGAGTCATGGAAAACTCCGGGTGAACCCTATAACCCAGGCTGCATCCACGTCAAATGAATATCAAAACGATTCCCTAAACAACAACACGTTACAAAGCGGGGGAAACCAAATGCAGAGGAACGTGGTTAGGAGAAGGATAAGAAGAAGAGCCAATTCCGCTTCAAATGACCCCGCGGAACAATTGACAGAAATGTCAGTGAGGGGGCTAAACCTTTTTCGGTACGCATCCGTTAACGAAGGCGTGTACCAATGCACAGAGTGCGCTAAGGAGAACATCCAAAAGACGTTCAAAAATAAATATTCATTCCAAAGGCACGCGTTCCTGTATCACGAGGGACAGCAGCGGAAAGTGTTTCCGTGTCCCGTGTGCTGCAAGGAATTCTCGCGGCCGGACAAAATGAAAAACCACATGAAGACCACGCACGACTGTTATGTACCGAAAGATTGCGTTTATCCCTCCAATGCGTTCTTTTTAATGCCAGGAATGGAAGGCCAGCTTCCTCCCGGGATTAAACTGGAGGCAATCGGGTCAGTGTCACCCAGAGGCTCTACGCCGTCGCACTCCTCACCCGACCCCACTCAAGTCTGAGTGACTATGTTGATGTGACAAGTATTACTAATTCCACGTAAATTTTATATAGGAATCGTTACGATAGTGCCTTTATAGGTTTAAAGACGTTTTCATATTTACCTGCAGTTAATGTTTTAGGAGTATAGAATCAGATTTCAATAGGCATAGAATTTGTTCTATTTTTGGAGTGAAATTTTGATGTACACTTTTACTGTACGTATATTTCCAATGATACTGTTATGCATTTAATATCTAACGTTTGTTACATAGCGCTCATTATATTATACTTGTTTAAAAGGTATGGTTGTGCAAATATTAGACAATAATAATTATACACAATTTTATGGAGGCCAGTTACGCAATACTGCAGCGTGTTAAATTTTAATTATTATATTGATCGTAGAGTTAATAGGTGCTGTACCTTGTACAAGTCTGAGAAGTGCCTTCCATTTATAAAGTTGTAGTTACTTCACATTTTGTATACTATACTGTTCAATTTATAGAATTTTTATTCAATGTTGCTGCTTGAAATTTTACTATTAGTACATATTCCGCAAGACACCAACCAAAGACTGTAATTAACTTTCTATCTGTCTTCGCAAATGACGTTCAGGGCTGAACAATCGTGAAATTATCACAGTTCATGAAGAAAATTGGTACCGCGGCAACATAAAACAGCGTTATCAGAACTAAAATATATTCTTAATAAATACTTTATATAGATTTTTAAATACTATTTGAACATTAGTGAGCCTATTGTTACATGTACCTATTTATATCTTTATTAGAAACAGACGTAGAATAGAAGTATCGTCTTGTACGTAAATATAACCGTGCCATAGCACATTTATAGATGTTGTATAATTACATAAATGTTTCCAACTATTTCTTTTCACTTTTAGAGTAGGTTTTGCGTTCTAGAGAAGCTAGGACGAAACGACAATCAACAGTTCTTCCATTGATAAGGAAAAATATAATGTTTATAGGTAATGTTACGATTTATTGTTAAGTTCATGATAAGAGTAGGAGATCTTTATGTTAATCATAGTTTTACGTTTGGACAGATTTTTGATTATATACAAGCATTCAGTTAGGATGATAGATTTTAGAGTAATATTACCCACTTAAAAAGATTTATTGGTTATAACGTGTTTTTTGATTTAGCGCACAACTTTGAGTTATTCTATAGTTACGTTAAGTTTATGTTAAGTTAGGTTCAAGATGTATATATTAAGGGTGTTACTTGAATCATTATAGATTAGTTTTGCCGATAAGGTATTAACAATTTCAGTGTGATTTTTAATATACATAGGTACACACCGGCGCCAGTCAACCGCACAATCATTGTTTCTGCGATACTATATCGCGTTCGAAGTTCATAGTTTTCTTGCAATTTTCACCTATTTTTTTGTTTCATTTCTTTTACAAATACCACTCTAACCAAGTTAGCTAGTTGAATCCCTTGTCCCAAAACCCACAATATAGAACGGCCACAAAAGTATTTAGAAAACCCTTCCCTGTGTTAATTCCGTATGGAAAATGGATATGTTAAATTAATAAAATACCCTTGTCCCTTAATTTACAGAGAATTTCACTTAAACAGTATTCGACAAATAAATGATTTCCAGATTTAACTAAAGTGGTCCTTATAATTTAATGCCTAACGGAGTGATGGGCAACTATCCGTTTAAGCCAACTGCTAGTCTCAGGGCCTATGACCTGAAGTGTGTTTAGACGCCGCTCCAGCGTTATGGGCTGGTAGCCTGCTTGTCGGAAAGGGCACTTAACTTCTGACATACCTTCAGGTTTGTCATTTAAAGAAACCGAGTTTCAGCGGCCAATGATAAAACATGTCAATCGATAACCTACGTAATCACAATTAAAAGTACTTAGTGATGAAATATCTAAGTGTAGTATGTACTTTCTGACACATTGGAATTCAAGTGTCATTCATGAACCATTAAAGCGAATAAAAAATATTTGTTTTTTTTAGTTTATACAGACAACAACGCTAATATCTTGGAAAGTCATACAATTTTACAACATTATATACATACGCTTATATTTCATTACTAAAAAACTTAAGTGTAATCAACTAGGCTATAGTTTGACGTTTGTTTTCACACTGGCAGCCTGAACTCGCTTATTTTTCAAAGTGGTGGACTTTATGCCAGGTCCCAAAAAACCGTTAGGTGCTCCAAAGGCCTCCGATAAGGCTTAACGGAGTGGTTAATGTTATTTATTTCTTTTTTTATAGTATTTTATTTTGTGATATTAGTGCTAACTAAGTTAGCGGTCATGTTCATTGTTGAATCATTGTAATTCTTTTCTTTTCTTTTTTCCTTTCTAACCACTAGCTGCAAGGCAGCTTTGTTAGTTGTATCGAGAACTTCATAGTTTACATTAAGTATTAAACATGCCGAATCGGGCATATTAAGCACTTGTTTCCCCGCGGACTAGTAGCGAGCAACGGGTCAGTTAAGCGAACACGACGAATAAATATGCAGTAAAATCGTACGAAAATGGCAAGTAATTAAATTAACCGTAAGATTTGCGATTAAATATTCTGCTTTAAAATTAAAATTTGTTATTTTTTGCAAATTTGTATTACCCTGTTAATTTCTGTTTGTTGAATCCGTATGCCGTCGTTCGTCTATCGCAAACTCGTTAGCAGTGAGACAAGTGTCTATATTATGTCGAATTATAAAAGTAAATATATCATGTTTGCATTTTTAATGTATCTGCGTATCACATTATGTTAAAATAAGTATCATTGCACAGTTTCTAAATGATTTACTTGTAAATATTTTTAAGGAAACGTCAACAAACATTTTTAGTTCTTTAAGTGTTCACTCACTGATTTTGGCACAATAATTGTAGGTATTACGTATAACAAGCCATTTTAATAAAAGTAAAGTGATGTCTCTTGTTAAAGTTCACTCGCGTTAAGGTATATTGGGGTAATATCGATACTAGACTAAAACCAAATTAATCAAATTGTAGGTTTTTTTACATGTAACATCGTACACTAATATTATTTTTATGACTTGGTGTACAATGTTACCAAATAATTATAATACAGTCTGGAAATTCATACAGTTACTTTTAATTCTGCACCGATACTACCCCATCTTACTCAGTTTTCAGTGTTCCGTCTTTTTTTATTCAATCTTTAAATTCCTACTTAGTTTCTCTTTTGTTTATTCTCGATCTCCTTGCATATTTTTTGTAATTATTATAATTAACTCTTAATAAGTAGGCATACGATGTATACTTCGCGTAATTTTCCTCTTTATAATGACAATAATTTTTTACCTTATGATTTTTATGTTAGTATATGAAAATCGCGTTAAGTTCTTAACTACAGACAGGATTTTATTGATTATCTTTATTACTATGTTTGTTGTCAGTTCTAGAATAACTTTAGATTCAAGTGCAATGTTTAATGCAAGTGTTGATTTTTTCTATATTCTATTAAATAATAGTCTACAAACTTTGGAAGAAATATTTTTATTGTGCCGTATAACTAAACTACTAACGGTATTATTCTTTATTATATCAAATCTTTATCTTACTTTATTTTCTTTGGGTGCGTTTATGAAGTTGAGCGTTTTCGACGCCGATAATTGCTGCGAAGGCATATTTGCATCAAATGATCGTTATTCGAATATGCTAGTACGCTGAATGTAAGGATCGGAAATCAGCTTGCATATAAACGCACCTTTTTCTCGGTGCAGGTAATCTGTACCTACTCAGTAAGTGTTTCGGGGACGGAAATTTTATTGTCTTAGAGTTTTAGGTTAAACAAAATCTAAATGTAAAAACTATGCGAAAGTTATTAAACATTAACATTTACTACTATGTTCATAGTATTTTTATTATCATAAGTACTAAATATACCGTTAGATATTCGATAGTCTATTAAAATACACTAAGTAACAGTTATTAACAAAATTACTACCACAGTTTAACTGATATGTTTATAGTTAAGTTAAATATCGTTGCAAACAGCAAAGCTTTAACAATAAATTGATGTAAACAATACAAAAAAATATAATTATTGTAACAAGATATAATTTTAGTTCTAGGAAAAGAATCTTACCATCGCCTTGATTTATGTACACTACAAATAATAATAAAAATATAAAGACTAAATAACTTAGTTTCTTCATTTCTATGCACCAGCGATTTATTGCACTTCAAGTATAAAATATAGAAGTATTTAACCATATTTTACCCTACAATACACTTTCTATTAAGGTTATTCCATTGATTTCTGTTTGAAAATTGTACAAGTAAGAATCTAGCATCGATCGTTATGGAATTTGTGTGTCAATAGGAATTTCTGTCAAACATTTGCCTTATATACCTATATGATGAACAATCGCGTGTCCCATGTATGTGCCTTACGATAGCTCAAAAATGGCGCTCTATAGCTGTAAAGAAGTTATAAAAGTGAAAGTAGTCTACATCTACGGGATCCAGGACAGTGAGGTTACTTCCGGATAAACAACAGAAAGCAATTGCATTTCATATTATTTGTTATTGGCCTTACCTAGAATTAATTGATACCTTTAACCAGTCTAGGGCAATTTAATGAAGAGTTGCTCTCGCTCGCAATGTAACAGTTTAGTTTCTGGAGTTTGTCATTGTGGTCAGTGAAGACGTTAGCTCTATCCGTCTATTGGTCAGTAAAGACGTTAGCTCTATCCGTCTATTGGTCAGTGAAGATGTTAGCTCTATCCGTCTATTGATCCAAAATACAGGCTATGTAGCGACGGTCGCAAAGAAGTAAATACTTATCTCACGTCTAGTTTCTTAAGAACTCTTCCAATAATTATTGGCAATTGACCACCCATATATAGATCCTTGTTTATGTATTGTTTCTCACCGGTTAACAATTCGAAACAATTTGACTTTTGCAGAACTTATTAGTATGATTCGTCCATTTAATATGGATTAAATGAAGAGTAGGTACATGATGTATATAAAATATGGTCACTATTCATTAAAATCATATGGAATTACTAGCTTTTTTAAAATCACATGGAATGACTGCGGCTCCGCCCGCTTGGACCCGCCCACATCTAGGTATGTGTTAATACAGAAATACTATGTGTGCTAAATTTCATCTAAATCCAATCAGTAGTTATTACGTATAAGAGTAAAAAACAAATATATTTAGATAGGTACTATTTACGTAAATATTATTTTAAATGGATTCTACATTTTTCCGTCGTATTATTTCAATCTTACAATTTTAAGTAGGTATATCATTAATTTAGGCAATGAATCTATCGTCTAGCTATTATTATGTGATTTACAAGTTAATTCTGATCGAGTGAGTATATTCGGAATTTATAAACACAAATTGCACGAACAAGATTCAAGATACAACTTCAAAGTTAAATTATAAAAAAAAACTCATTAAAGTGAATAAAAAAAGTGTGTTTTTCTCAAAATGGAAAAGGGAAATAACACACTTTTTATTATGAAGATGAGATAAGAACATTAGGTGTCTGGTAAGATATGATGTGACATTATAATGCGCGACAAAACAAATGGGCTTTGCTGTTTTCTTGTATCCTTTTGAAACTATTGACTTCTGATATTGAACGTTACAGATTTCCACATAACATATGAAGAAGACAGCGAAGGTAACTGTGTCCCAATCATAACGCTAGAGGTCATGTCTGACTCCTCCAATGCGGAGTCCTGTGCAGTCACAACCAACGAATCTGGAACTAACTCTGATGACGTGCAACAAAACACTGGGGTTCATTTCTTGACCGACAAAAATCAAGAGGAAGCGAAGTCGGAATATATCGAGAACAGGTAAAACCCCTCATTTTGGTTTGGTTTGACGACCCACGTGGTGTAGCGGTCACTATACCGGTCTGACAC
>DWTU01000736.1:0-15576 GCA_018251515.1 Cecropterus confusis
GTATACTATAAGAAGATTATATACTACTACTGCTACACAAATTTTAAGATTTATTATGAAAACAAAAAACCCGACAGCTAATACTGAAATTGAAGTCGGATATTTTGTTCTTATAAAAAATATTTATTGAACGGTTTTTAGAAATTTTCTTAAAACAGTAACATATAAATATTGTAATATATTTTTGGACTGGCCTATTTACTTAGCTTTCATTTGATAACCATACTGTCATGATAACAAAAAACGTCCCCCCCTCTTTTCCCCATTAACAGGTGGCATTTTTTTAATTTATATAGCGAAACGATTCCAATGATTGAAATCGAGCAGTTTGGGCTGCAGCGCTTGCCGTAGAAATGAAATAGAAATACATACATACACTCGAAAAATATCACCCTCCTTCTGTCGCAGTCCGGTAAAAACGGACCATGTTACGCAGACGGATTCGACATGAGCGACGTGCCCCATCGACTCGCAACGAGTGCTCGTCACAGTGGTACGGTAACTGTCGGTCGTCACGCGTTTTGGCTACTTATCAACGTTCCTATGCTCTCGTGATTAATTCTGATTCTCCTTTACGCAAGCGAAATAATAAAAAAAAAATTCCTAGTAATTTGTCATAGACTAGCGCCGCTATATGAGACATGTTATTCTGATTACAATGCTATTATCTTGAACTATTTTTATTTACTATAAAATTACTTACTTCTACTATACTATGATAGAGTTTATAAAGAGTTATCAGACTGAATAACAAATAGAAAGAGGTTAGTGTGGTATGTATTTGATTAGACTATCAGCGAGATTAATTTAGACAATAAACACGATCCTTAAAATTTAAACAAGTTTTCGCTGACTTTTTGATACATTGTCTAGGATTAAAAAGCAATAAGCACGTGGATTTCGAAAAGTGTGTTAATTTAAATGTTTTCCGCTTCGATCGTTTATCTGCATAGATAAAAAATCTTACGCTAATTATTTGACCCTTCAGCTTTTGAAGGAGCCTTATCCAAATTAATCATTGGGTTAGCAACCCCGCTACATGTTTTTCCACCGAACCCAATTCCCGCTTTTTGCACAATCATCGACATGAAAAGAATTTCAGCGAATCATAACATCTTTTAATATCACATTTCTGTGGCGGCGAGTTGTTTTTTTCGAATTAATAAGATATTTATTATACTGTCATATAAAACCGCTCCCTTAAGCCATTTATCGCAGAGAACACTACTACACTTAATTGATGTACCGTTAATTTAAGGCATCTTAAATAAAGGTGTCAACCACGAGTTCCTATCAATGAGGCCACGACACGCGAGTCAAAATATTATGATCAGGTCAATATTCAACGAATTCGATTTACGGTGAATATTTTGTCCGTAAGAGGGTGCGGCCGATGCGGCTCTGTTTGGAAATTAATATCATTAAAATTTATTCCCTTACATTAGAGACCCACCCCGCCACCCACTCGAGAGTCCGGGGGCAGTGGCGCCCTCTGAGCGCTTCCGGGCCACCGTCAGTTTGTATACGTAAACACATTTAAAATTATCGCTCGCTTCGTGCCAAACAAAAAAAAATACATTATTACCTCGAGATAATAGAGGCTGTGAGCGTAAATGATGCTTACGGTCAACGCAATCAACGGTAGTAAATTTTTATAAATCGGCATACCCCTCAATTTTTATCGCAACAAATGAGACCCTTCAGTGGTACAAAACATAAAAAATGTATCCTTAGCTGCGAGCGATCCTTTCCCATTGCATTTCCGAACATTAAAAAAATGTAAGTATCTGAAATCACAGCAAGCATTAAACCAAGATCGGCTCTACACAATGATTTTTCTCCAGCTAAAACTTGAACCTCCTTAAGAAAAAAATAGCTATCTAGACGCGATACGCTTTGTATATACATTCTCAACAAAAGTGCGGTTGCAGGGAGTTCGTGCAATAGGTACTCGTACTGTACTATCGCCGATGCCTCGTTTAGACTGTCGCAGCACTATCCCACTTGACCGAGGCAGCGAATAACAATGCCGTCTGGAAAACGTATTGAAGTGTTCGGTCTTAATCGAGCAGTTGGGTGAGTGCACAGGCACGCCAGACTTCTACGCTGTAAACGAGGCATAAGAGGGAAAACTTGGGCGACACAAGTATCAACAAAGTATTCGCGACTAACAAGCGTCGACTGCAGCGCTCGATATGGCTAAGTTTTTAAAAACTAGTCGCGATTACATAGATAAGATGACGGAGTTCGTTCAGACATTTTATGCGAATATAACGAACTTAATGTTTTTATATAAACGTTAGTCTTTCTTATAATTATTTTCCGGCGCCAATTAAAACGGGAAGAACGGATACTTATCGTAATATTGTTGGCAATATTTAAATATAGACTTGATTTTTTCTTTAAAATAAGTAGAGAAAAAACAGCTAATCAGCTTCATTAATTGAATTGTACATAATATAATCACATCGTTAGTCGGTAAAAGACTATGTGCACGTGAAGGCGCGAAATATAGCTGCCGAGTAAGAACAAAAAGGAAATAAGGAAGCCGGCGCGCGGGTCTTTTTACTGAGTGTGAACTCCGATATCCGTCTAGAAAACGAATTCAAATCCCACATAAGAGCTCGGGAATACTTTTAATCTTTTACCGTTCGCCCAGAAGAAGGAATAGATACATTAAATCACGTTCACCGAGAAAATAACAATTGTCAAGTTAAATTGAAGTATTTTAATAGATGACTTGTATTCTATGACATTTATTTAAAATATACAAAGATACTGTGGAAAACAACTCGTAAGTTTATGTAAATTTTCAATTTAGCAAGATTATAATGCAAAAATCACAGCAGTTATTTTTGAATACTGCTTACATAAAAACGCAATGTATAAAAGTTGTGGCGACACTGACATCGGTACTTCTCTGGATTTCAAATCCAATTCTCGGCAAGAATAAATATGCTTAAGACACATAAATTGAAATAACATAACCCAACCGAATAAAATAATTATTTGCCAACAACAGCTGCGTTAAAAAGATATAAGATAGTAAAGTAGATAGACACATGGTAGAGAAAGCTACGGGTAGACGGCGGCGTAAGATAAAATCCGTCGAAATTCAAGAAACTGTTAACAATAGCGGACCGTACAGTCTAAAAACGACACTGGCTGAGATAAAATATCTCGCATGAGACGACCGTAGTAGCGATGCAACCCGGCTATCGACAATTTTGCATCGTATTAAAATAGAGCATGTAGCGGACTCCATTGTATCGGCAAGTTAGCGTGGAGTACATGAGCCGTAGCAGTGGCCTTTATAAACAATATTAAGATATTCACAGTCATTACCATCTTGTAAATATTTATGGGCGCATCTATTCCTAAATCGCGGATATAACGTCTGATCCATATTCGATATTCATTGTGCTTGACACAAAATGGGTATCACCGGTTTGTTTCAAATGTTTATGATGCGTAATTATGTAAATAAAAAATATGAAATCGAAATCTTTTTTAATTATTGGGTAATTATGAGATAGTGTTATATGTAGTATGTTATGAATAGTGAACGTAATATGCATTTGATTTAACTATATTTATGTTTCATAAAGACAACACTCACAAATCCATCGGATAACAATTTTCAGTGCACTAATCCCTCGAATAGATCAGGTGCTAGGAGACTCGGTTCAAACCTAAATATTTGATAGAGGCGAATCTATAAATGTAGCTCGTCAGTCAGTATTGGCAAGTGGCGAGGGCAGCTCGCTCCGAGGCAGACGACACCGCTGCATTCTGGGCCGATTGGCCAACTGTTACTGGCTGTTGAAATTTATTAATTCTGCACATGTGTACAGCTCCTATATATTTAAACTCTAACTTAATAATATAAATTACGGGGTTACGGATGGATGTTAGTTACTCAATCACCGGCGATGCATTGTCGACTCCCCGATTTGAGTTTGCAAATGTTCATAGGCCACGGTGAGTGCATTCCATCATACACCCCCTCCGCCTTATCGCTACGTATAAAAGAAAAGTGTAAAACAAATATCCCAGAACGGTTCAATACATTTGGATGAAATGTGACTCAGTGACAAATTATCTGGATAGTTTCTCTGCACATAGATTACTTTATATCCCGGAAATATGTACGGTTTCCGTGGGAAATATTGTTTTTGTGTTTGGCTCTATACTGAGTGTGCTATTGTCGGTCCTCTTCGAAAAAAAATATTTCGTTGAAGATTAAGATTGATTAAGACTTCTATACCACAAAAAAATAGAAAATAATTTAAGTACATATTTGTTTAGTACATACACGGTACAAAGTACATAGTTCTGAAGTCGGTGCTCATATTTAATACTCGTGGGACATAAGATTCGTCGGCGTGATCTCGCGAAATATGTTGAGTACTGTCTATATACTAAACAAATATATACATAAATAGTTACAATAAACATTCACAATTTGCAAAGTGCTTAGATTGAGCATGACATTCAAATGTCACACAACAGTGCTTCATCTGTTGAATAAAGTGTAAACATAAATAGTTCATATTCAAAAGACAATTTTCATTTTCTCGGTTTATAAGATTTAAAGGGGCCTTGATTTCTCTCCCAACAAAGCGAGCCGAGTCTAGACCGTCACATTCGCTATACAACCGCATACATATTACGATCCCGAGCGGCGTCTTCCACCGGATGAAATAGAAAAACAAATATCTGAAACGCGAACAATGTAACTGAAGATAAAAAGAAATGCAGTTCAAGCCGCAGCGTCGGCTCCAAGATCGTGCCTGAGCGAAAGTTGCATCGGTTCAAATCAGATGCAAGAGAAATCTAGGGTTGCCACACTTTTTTCACAATATACATAGAATAGCATGCAGCTGCCTGACGATAAGTGACCACTGTCGCCCATGGACATCAGTGATCCATTCCAGATACGATTAGAGTCCTGAGGTTGGCTACAGATCCGTTATTGCCTGTTAGGACATGATATTAACACGTTCTTTCAGAGTCCTTCGATACACCTCTAACAAAAACACAACAGCTCTTAACACTTTTTGTTCTCGAATAATTCTGTAATAGAAACATTATTAACATTATTAGAAATATAGATACAATATTAACAGTATATTATGACATATTCATTCGAATTTTTTATTCATACGATTTTTTTTTGATATTTTGGGCGTAAAAAAAGTTAATGATTTTTTTTGTCTTTATGGCTTCTGATACGTATGTTACGTATTGCGAACGTTATTTTTATAGCTTAATTTGAATAATACTGCAATTATTCAAAATGTTCACAACCCTAGAGTAAAACGTAAGGTAGGTACTGTGGGTACTCGATGCGAGCGGTCGTTACGAGCGCACCGCTCGCGCAGACAATTAGCGTCCGATATAAATGTCACGCGACTGTCGCCTTGAACGCCTCTTTAACGCCTTCAATCTAACGCATAGTTCGGTTTCATCTCAACTATTCGCATCCTTATGATAATGTTAATAGTTTTTAATAGTTTTGTAAAGTGGTACAATTAGTGTACAGAGCAGTGATAGCCGAAGAATTGACACTCGACGTCTTAATCGAGGGTCCGCGGTTCGAACCCAGGCACGCACCACTGATTTTTCTAAAATTATGTGCGTATTAGAAGGTAATTATCACTGCTTTACGGTGAAGATAAACATCGAGATTAAACCGACACACCCGAGAGTTCTTTAAAAGAAAGTTCTCAAAGGTGTATGAAGTCTACCAATTCACACTTGGCCAGCGCGGTGGACTATAGTCTGAAACTATCTCAATCTGAGAGAAGACCCGTGCCCAGCAGTGGGACAATAATGGGTTGACGGGTACAATTAGTGTGATTTGACCGCGGAGCTACCACCGTCACATCAATCTCTAAGGTTTATAGGTCAAAAATGTCATGCATCTAAATTTCAAGCAATACTTGCGTTTCGTAGGAAAGGTGTGTTGGAAATGTCGACTAACTTAAATTAGAAGCGACCATCTTAGTCCTTACAATCTGTAATCGACTCCAGATAGAAACCCCATCGTGTGTAAAGTTACTTACTTACATATCTCCGGGGTGGCGTTGACTTAGCATGAGGTGGACAGCATGCACGTTTAATACTTCGATTTAATAAAAAAAAAGCGATCCATCTACTGTGTTGTGTTCTGGTTTGAAGGACATGAAAAGGCAGTGACATTAATACCATGGCGATCCATCTTTATCAACAGAGGCAGTAAAACTTCGGCAGTTGATATCAAATAAGACTGATGCAATGTTAGATGGTTACATATGTTAGAGGTTTATTGCGACTATTGGCAACAATGACCATCAGGTAGAATAGCTTGGTCGGCATTCAATTAACACTTTACAAATTCTACTTTTCTTCCTTTTTCAGTTAAAATAAACTGCTTTAAGGACGCAGTTTCTTCTGCTGAAACATAATACATAATTTTGTGTGCCCACAATTTTAAAGCTCAAAAAACTGTACTAAAATTAATCGGCAATAAAATATTAATCTGAGAATTACTGGCCTTGGGAGTAATTCTTATCACAATGTAATCTTGCATAACCACAGCTTACAAAAAACATGAATTGACATACAGCATCGATTTAACAGTGCATTTAACTTGCATACACCACCCCCCTTAAGCACCGTCGACAATTCCGCATTACCAATGTATCGTAAACTTTTATTTGAATCCTTAATCGCCACAAATTGGTAGTGAAACGACCGCAATAAACATTGTGAGATGCTAATAAAATCATCAAGCCAGCAGCGAGCCGGCATCGGCGTCGCATACAAATTCGCGAGGAAGTGCCCGTACTCAGAAACCATTCCGGATAAATGCACATCGTGAATGCAACCAAATAAATACAACAATAACGGGAACATTACTCCTTTTGAAACGGCTGCACGACTCAATTGTCGTGTGACTGCCGCTGAGTTATTTCTGACCGACTCCATCCCGTTTCGGCGCCATTACCGTACGCCGCATACGGTATAAATAAAGCTAGTAAGCGGACAAGTGCAAATAAATACACAAAGGAGGCGACGTATTGGGTTTCACATCAATTTTTATGGGTCACCGGAGTCGAATAGTACGAATTCGAAATGTATATTTTTAGTTTTATTTAAAAACGATTATGCAGTCGAGATTTGGTTATCGTATCGATATGAAAAACTGTCTTATTAGGAACATGGATTTGCCATGTTTTTATCAGAAGAAAGTAGCGAAACGTACATGCAGTCCGCTTGATAGTAAGAGACACCTGCCGCCCATGGACAATTGTAAGGAACTTTATATAGAATTGGGGTCTGAAGTTGATCACAAATACGTTGCTGCTTTCGAGGACTAAGATGGTTGCCTCATAGTGCTTCCAGTGAAACGCAAGAAATGCTTTGCGCTAGAAACAAATATCTTTTTCGTTACATTCCCACCTCGGCTAATGTCGAAAATGAAGTTCGAAACAGTAACGGGAGCGGTTCATTTGACCTCTTGTAATCTGATTTCGTACGTTTATCCATTTGTTTGTTATTTGTACATTCTTTGACAAGCGAATCGATAACGTATGATCGATAAATGAAAACGATTTAAGTTATAGTTATGGCAAGGTGTCGCAACCATGCCCAGTTTGAACGGAACTCAATATTGTGACGCTGGTTACAAATCTCTATCACCAAATACAACAAGTGTTATATCACTAAGAGTAAAAACAATGTTTCAATGCTCGTTGCGGCAATTTATTACAAGTTCACACGAACATTGAAACTCTTGAAGCAAAGTTGTAGTTTCCGGAATACCATGTATTCCCACCGGAGTGAGTATTAGCCTCGAACCATGAAAGAATTACATTATTTTTGGGCTATACATGCCCGACTTTTAGTGTATAATCATCATGATTTTAATGAAAAAGTAGGCTTTCCTCGCATGGCCGAAGTAATTTAGCGAAATACTAAGTTAGTCTAATAACCCTTTTACATTTATGTAATGGTAGCATATACACATATTCAAATTAATAAACAAACTTGGACACTTAGCACTGTGATATGTAAATTAAACCAAATCGTATTATATATATATATATAATATCAGTGGTAATCGAGCATGTAGTCCATCTCATGGTAAGTGGTCACTATCGTTCATGGATATTAATAAATCAATCCCAGATAGAATAATGAGTTGGTATGTCTCAGAACACACTATTTACACTGTCGTTATCCTTCGGAGTATGTATGTATATATACCTCCACCTGATGATATCCTCTCACAGTCAAACCCAGAAGACTTTTAACACCTTAATTGTGTCGACTGCGGCGGCAAGATCGTCTAGCAGTATTTAATCTGTTTTCACCTGACTTTTTCGACCCTATGTATGTATGTATGTATGTATGTATGTATGTATGTATATCCATTTCTTTGGCACGCACTACAACCTAAACGGCTTGACGGATTGAGACAAGTGACATACCAGTATAATCGTTTCAGGTTGCAGAGTGACAAAGGCTGTATGTAATAATTTTAAAAAATAGGCGCCATTTTTTAAACAGGGTAAAGGGGAGGAAAGAGGGAAAAGGTCGAAAGATTCATTGTTTTAATATTTGAAATAAGGTTACTCAGAAGTATCCACAAATCCTTATTGAATATGCAAAAGTGAGATTGAAATAAGTAACACCAAAACCGAATGAAACACAAATAAGCACGCAATTCTGATTGCGTAAAATCAGATTCGTACTTGGCTGGTTAAGTCTATTTCATTTTATAAGGAAAAGCACACCTGTTGGTTCATTTGCGTCGGGTCGCGTATTGAATACTTATGTTCAATCAAAGATATTGTACACGCCTAGATGCGCCGGGTTACGGGAAAACGATATATAAAAATTATCTATATGCGCGTGTGACATTTTTCCCGACATTTTTGTTATCTATGGTTCCACCATATCGCTTACGTACGGAGAAAAGGAAGCAGTCGGGATTTTTGTTTTAATATTTTTAACAATGTTACTAGTTTCAGATATTTTCCTTGACGTCAAATTTAGATTATTCTAAATGCATTCCGTTTCGTTCCGATCCGGTGGTAGTGTAAAAAAAATAACTGACAATTTATAAGTTCCCTCGTAAGCCTATACAAAATAAATACATTTCATTTCATTTTATACAATATTTTAGTTCAATGCACAAAACTCTAACTTCCTCGATCGATACATAATTTAAAAATGTATTTACTCTTTACAAATACTTTTTTTACGCCTCACGTAGCTCGTTTCAGTGCTCGGTTGGGAGCACTGAAACGAGTATGTAGGTAGCCAGACAATTATCGTACGACAGCAGTAAAATTATCATATTTTGGATCATTTGGATCAAAATTATCGTACAACTATACTACGTGGGTACATTCAAAATATTTGACGAGAAAAAAAACATCATCTCAGAATATTTCACAACCAAAAGAATCGTCTTCTCAGAATAAGTATTGCATGAGCAACACAAAATGTTATCTCAAAACCATCTTCCCAAATTATTTAATTACTAAAAACCTAAACTCAAAATATTTTACGCCCAAAATAATGAATGTAATCCGATTCTTCGGAATGAAAATTATTTTACGATACTGTACTATCGTACATTGTACGTATCTTTGAAATTATCGTACGTGTAGGATACGTGATGTTGCGCGCGGCTGCACTCTCATGGGCGGATTATTATTTTTTAGGCCACTTATTTTTGATGTAAAACCAATGAAAAATTTTTGATGCAAAGTATGTTATTCCCCATAATGTGCTTAAATTTTCCATTATAATGTGGAAATTAGATCACATTGTTATTGTTCTTTTAAGAACTCATTGGTATACATTTGTCAGCATTTCGGATTCGTGCGAAATTTTCATACTTTTCTATAATCAAATGTGATCGGTTCCATGAAGTTTTTTCTTATAAGATTGTAGTGGCAAACAAGAATAAAAAGATTTTTCTGGGTACGAAATCAAAGAAGGTCTTGCGAAGAAACATCCAGCGTTCTAGACATAATTGAGAAAACGTTCCAGAATCATCATTGATTCGGTGCAGATGATCAAATCACGTCACCCACCGTGCATTGCACCGGCTAGCACTGCGTCGCACGAGGATGTGAATATCTACCAATCGTACACCTACAATCGACCAAAAGGAAATCATTTGGCCATTATACGGGACGGAACCGAGACGACTCCATTGTGATGACAGCGATCAGGAAATCTTGAATTATCCTATTGCAATGTAACCTATTACGTTCAAACGTCAATTCTTTACAACAATGTTGGCGGGTTTCTCAGGATCATACTGTACATAGCCAAATGGTTAGAAAAACTTAATTGATAACTAAGACAAGGATAATAACTGAAAACCCAATGGAATTGTGTGTGTCACATTCTGGAGAACCGTTTTTTTTTATTACACAAGCTTTATACAGATTTAACCTATTTTAAAATCCTTAAAACAACTCGACAGAACATTTTCATACATTTTATATGAAATTCAAGTAGCAAATGAGCATGCTATTGGCTTAATGGTAAGTAGTCATCGCCGCCCATGAACATCTATACTTAACTCCAAATAGATTGACGACCTATCTGAACTTAACCGAATACCCCATAAAGGTGTCTGTTCTGAAAATTGAACATCTTCATACATCTCAAAACACGCTTAATCATTCTATTTACTATTATTTATTTATTAATACGAAACAAATACTACAGTTTTTAGTTATGCCAGCTTCACTTGTGGTTTCGCTACGGTGCATATCTAAATTTCAATCTTAATTAAAAGTCTCCTACGGGAACTGGAAGTTCCGTCGCAATTCGAACCTGGTAAGTTATTACATGTGAAATTTGTGACTAACGCATTAAATTAAGTTTAATAACGATTTAATAATTTATATATCATTTTAAAGTTATTTTAATGTATGTAATAGAATATGTGAAATTCCTTTGAATGAAAGAGACCTAATGCGTATTTATTTCTATGGAAATAATAACATTGTGTTCGAATTTTGACAAATTCTTTATTGTTACTTTAGTATCGTAAACGGTAACATTTATGTTTGTCCTTTAAGTGCGTTAAATGATAGATAGGTTTTTAAAAAGTACATATGATGTTTCAATTATTTAACCCAATTTGCCAAAATTTCGAGCTCGGTCCCTTACAGTGTGATATGTTACCAATCCCAAATGACAGTTCTTTACACAACAATTGGCTTTGGACTTTTTGTACGTCCGTATTATCGCGCTATTAAAATCAGAATACAGCTGCTAACACTACAGCTATCAATCAGAAATAGGCGTCCATGTGGAACTACGAAGATCTGCCGCGTTAGATACCAATATCTGATATTAATATAAAAATCGGGTCGTCAATTTTCTGACTGCTCAACACGGGACTCCTTGCACAATGAGATAATTTTAGGTCTACCGCGCTGGCCAAGTGCGGATCAGTAGCCTTCACGCACCTTTGAGTACTTTTTTTGAGAACTCTAAAGCGTAAAAAAACACAAGAACTGCTTCACGCTTAAAATAGGAGTTTCAACTATAGGGCTATCTAGCATTGTTCTGTGAAATAAGTATGTAGACACAACTAGAAGCCTTAATTGCAGTTCTGGTATAAATCGGCGGAACATTATTGAAACGTTCGTATCGGAACATTTTTACGTTGCAAACTCTACTTTTTCTCGTTAATCTGCTCAATCTCGCCAATCAGGGGTTTATTGTTCTCGAACTACCGCTACCGATTGGAATACATCGCTATTCTATTGTTCTCGCAATTTAAACGGTTGAATTATGTTAACGATGTTCTCTTACGCTGTACGACGGATTGGACATCAGTATAGGAATGCTTTTATTTTTATCTTGTTACGTTCGTCGGATCGTTTAAAGTGAAGCGAGTTGAGCGACGAAATAATATCGGAATGGGAACAGCGGGTGAAGTTAATTGTGCTAGAAATTTCCAGTACAAAAACTTCAACTATTGCCGACTCCCACTATTCTGTTCGGACAGACGACCATGTCGTATTGACCATGAGGTCAACGGTGGTAACTTAGGTTCCTACCACCGATTCTCCGGGATTCAAATCTCAGGCATATCCCAGTGCTTTTTGAAGTCATATGCATGTTATAAATCAATAATTATATCCGTTAACGGTGAATATCTTATAATGCGTTCTGATACAAAAAATCGTCACTAAACATCACCTTACTACCTTTAGAATTGACGTTAGATTCATTTCCAACACATATATTTGATTAACGAGCTTCGCATCTCCCATGCGGATGTCCTGTGTCACTATACGAGACGTCGTCAATCAGTGAGTGACTGCCCTTTTAAAAGAGGTCCAGCAGCTCCGAAATTGACTTAGAGTTCACAGATAATTCTACTTTATATTATTATCTGATTGTCCTCTTTTGGGCACTGATTCCTTCCCTGGCAGACGCTTGAAGCATCCTCAATCTATACAGATTGGTGGACGAAGGTACAGTTTTTAACGTCTCGTGTCTGTTCTCATGTTTCTCATTTTCATGTTTTAAAACAACAACAATGCCTTTAATAAGTTTTACTACATGTTATCTAATTATAACAACTGGGACCGATAGATAAACGTTAAAAAGAAAGGATGCGCGTATGAAATTTAGCCACTTCCGGTAACACATTCAACCTACGTACGCGCGTTGCTTAACTTATTTTAGATTATACGTACTTCTAAAATTATCTTAACACACTGTAGATTACTGTACTATTTGTGTGCGCTTCGTTCAATGCACAACATTTGTCCTATAAACGTGAAAGTTTATCGCAGTCTCAAATCAATCGACGTGCCCACACAACACAACCCACATCGGCCAACTTCGAACAACTCACCCAGTAAACTACCGTGTGACATTGGCTGAATGTATTCAAAACATCGGCGGCACGGTGCGCAGAGTACGGTGCACGGTCAAAGCGGGCCTTTCAATAAGCATCAGGAATGTTGGGGATAGTATCGGGCGTTTATTGCTCGGTTTATTGGAAAACAGACTTCCGCGTTCCTTGCCATGCATACACCGTTACACATTAGCATAACGCCCGCGACCCTGCCCCCCGGGCTTGTTTAGTGTTCGAGTTATTGGCTTTATACGTCGCATTACATTTTTGCGGTCGCGGATACGGTTGGCTCGATCGAGTTAGTACTACCAATGAAATCTACTCTATCACATGTTTCTAATTAAGATCGCTTGTATTCATCTAAAACAATGTTTTCTTTTTCAATACGCGCAAGAAAAACATTTTTTAAAGATATTTTATGCCAAGTCAAAATACATTTAAGTTTTAAAGCAAAAACCATTTAGTACGTACGCAATTTGTTACGAAAATGATCTCAACCGACAGATAGATAGATTAAACTCACCTAATCCATTTTTCAATTAGGAACAGAAAACTCATAATCTACAATAGAATAGATAAACGTATCACGAAAATTCCCCCGATCATTACGAAATTAGGTGTAAAATCGTGGGGGTGTTTATCTCGGCGGTATATTATAGTAAATTTGCGGAGGTCCTCGGTACGTGAGGCCGATGAATAAATGAATAATGGCGGTCGGAGAAGCGAGCTCGCGGCATACCAATTTATCCTCGAGATGCTAATAATGTGACTCTCGCATTTTTCACCAATACCGCCTCGCCTCGGATATCCTTCTTCATCGACACCTGATGTCGGAGTTCTCAGCCACTAGAAAATTAATAGACTTAACGGGCTAACAGAAAAAGAAAATAGGAAAGGTCTCTTGAATATTAATGTCTCAATAGTTTCAAGGTACTCAAACTGTATTGAACGTTAGTTTATTAAAGTTTATTTGTCCATAAAAATACTTATTTGATTTAAGACGTATAATAAACTGCTAGTCTGCTGAATACCTTTCGATGCAATTACTGATGTTCTAAATTGCACATTTTTGCGAGGTCCATTAAGTTAAAACAAAACAAGAAATATATTACAAACGGAAAAAATAAGTTTTGTTTATAATGAACACGAATGGTGCTCAAAGTGCATATTAACTACCATTGAGCAAACTTGGTTTGGACATAATTTAGTGTTCAAAAATCGCGGTAAACTGAAATGAACACAGGAGAGAACCTCTTTATAATCCAATAAGAGGTCGGTCGGCACGCGGCCCTAAATTCCTATTCCATTAGGTGTCATCGTGGCGCGCAATTTGCAAATGAAAACAACTTATTGAAATTCTTTGCCCAGACACGTCGAGCGCACTGCACTCGGAGAGGTCTCGTCGATTATTCCAGATGGAACCAGGGTACATACATATAACCCATTAATTGATTGCATAAATGCTGCTCCAATTTGATTATAAAGCGTCTACGTTATCGTAAAGCTTAGTAGAGTGGATGATATTAATAACTAAATGTCCTCTTTTCTGGACAAATCTGCTTCATAACGAGCGGCTTATTTTCAAGAAAATAGCTGCACCGGCAGTGTCCGCAACGTAATCCGGTAAGCAGGAGGCGCCAGGTATTCACCGAGCACATCAAACACTGTATGCAAAGACGCATAAAACGAAGCCACCGGTGTAATCATGCACGGTATTTTGCATAAATTACGACACTGCAGCAATCGAGTTGGATTTCTGAAAAATAAATGGGCGTAAAATAAGCCGCTATGGCCTAATGCAAATAACACCATTATATGGTAATGCGACGTGCGTAATCCTCACAGTATGTTTCGAACTCGTACACGACTTCCCGAATACGCATTCCTAAAATAGCCACCGAAATTTCTTTGGCGTTTCGATTTAATATCCTCGCCAAAAATGTATGCGGCGTGTGCCGTTTCACTGAGCTTACGAATATCTATTTAGTTACCTGCCTTTGGCAATCGGTGATATTCTTTATTCCACTTAGTGGTTAATTCGTATAAACCTTTCCATTTCCACTTGTACACAATTCGACAGTACGGATGTGAATTTTTGCATGGCTCAATGCGATTAAACCCAATACGGCAGCGGCATAGAAAGTTGAACTGACGCTACGCGGAACTCTCGATGTTAGCGAATGTTCAGTTTATACATTACAGTATTTGAGGTGACACTTAATTAGCGTAATTTTATCACCGTATTGAATATTTATGACTGATGGACAGGTATTCGCGAATTATAAAACATCGAATGCCATTATTCAAATCAAAACCGTAGGCGTCTAGACGACGGCGTACGTAACAGACCGCAGCCGGGCCCAACGTTTCACAATCACTTTGATGTAGTGCTCGACCGCCGAACGATTTCTAGCGTCAGCCCTTGCAAGAGACATTACGACTCGATCTGCTCGCGATAAACGCAATCCCCTCACGCCGGCAAAGGGTTTGAGCGTTGTGGGTTGTGCTAAAACAAAGTGCCCGCAATACCTACTCTAGTAAACGATATTAACAAGTGAAAGATCTCATTGAGTGGGCTCTTAGTGAAATTAACAAACCTCAACAATACCTTACCTTCTCTTTTATTTGCCCTCGTTACCTTAACTAACGTTTAGTGTTTTATTCACACGAAAGAATGTATC